>PVKH010044458.1:0-10587 GCA_004027955.1 Chaetophractus vellerosus | reverse complement strand
ACCATCTTGAAGATCTACTTATATGCTTTCATTCAGTTGACAAAGGCTAATTATTTGTCATTGTGGTTGAAAGCAAAGGGAAGATTGTGTGTTACTAAAGAAAAATGGCAAAAGTGACAATAGAGAGGACTTATAATTATTTTTTAATTCATATATAGGGAAATTGGGATTGCAGACAAGGGCTGAAGAAGAGTTTGGGATAATGAGCTCAATGAGATTTATAAGAGAGAAGGCTTGTGTGCAAGACAAAGTTAATGCAACAACCTAACGTTGCCCTTTGACCTTTGGCTTTTTAAATGTTATCCACATACTAACTGATAAAGCTGTTTTGCATGCCCAGGGCATTGTATTCTTCTCTACCAGCTTGACTAGATTATTTGTGCAAACATTGTGACATATGGTGAATCCCTGCTTTCTTTCTGGGTCTCTGGAATCTTGCTGATCACTACCAAGGGCATACGAAGCAAGTGCTTATGTGACCAGTGCCCAGGCAAAACCTGGATTCTGAGTCTCAAGTAGATCTCCCCGTGCAAAAACACTGCACACATTTGTGCATTTCAGTGATGGAGGAGAGAGAGATCTTTGGAATCCCACCTTGGACTCCCTCAGACTTTGCCCAATGTGCCGTGATCTTGTTGTAATAAACCATAGTTATGAGGGTAATTGCTTCTGAATCCTGGGAGGGATTCTAGTGCATCAGGGAACACGTAGGTGGTTATGGGACCAAAACAGCCTAGCTAGGTGATCCAGGCAAGAGCATGGCAAACAGAGAGCAAGAAAGGGAAACTCTCTCCGCTCCTGACTTGGACACAGTCACACACTGTCCTCTAAAGGAATGGTGACTTCAGGAGCACTGAGGGCAGCCAGTGCTGGGGGCTGCTATGAATGGAGGCATCTGGAATCCCCCTTAGGTCATTCCAGGGCATTGATAAGGCAGATCCAGAGGAGGAAGGCAGAATGTTGGGGAAGCTGTAAGGTCATTGTCACCAACAGACAGGTTAGGGGGTTCATGTGGAAAGCCCTCTAGAATGGCAAGGTAAAAAGAGGAAGGAAAAAGGGGGAAAGACACAGGAGCTGCCTTCTGTGTAAGTGCTGGGAAAGAGATGGAGATTGTTCTAGTGGTATTTACAGGCTGGTGAGAAGGTCTGCACAAACCCAGTTCCCCACTTAATAAAAACAATTTGGGGTTGGATGTAGTTCAAGTGGCTGAGCACCTGCTTCCCATGTATGAGACCCCTGGTTTGATCCCTGGTTCCTCCTAAAAACAAAAACAAAACAAAACAGTCAAATGTAAAATAACCAACTCTCATTGGAGAGCAGATGTAGCTCAGCGGTTGAGCACCTGTATGAGGTCCTGGGTTCAATCCCTGGTACCTCCGAAGAAAAACAAAACAAAACCAACGTGTCTACTTGTATATATTCTCGGATCCTGTCTAATCCATAGATCCACAAATTAGTAGCTGGATATTCCATTTCTCAATAATCATTTATTTTGAATAGCAACTAAGTCTTTGATTTATGTTTTTGTAAGTACCGTGTTCAAAATGGTAGCACATAAGAGAAAAGTTAAATGTTACCTCTGAATAAAAGAGACTGCCTCCTCCACCATGATTGTTCCAGCTCTTTCTGCCTTCATCGGCTGCTCAGTGATCTCATGTCCTCGCATGAGGATGCAATCCCAGTACAAAGGGGAAGAGGAACTCGACAGCCAGGCGTAGGCCAGCAGCATGCCGAAAAAGGCCATGACGACTAACAGCGACCAGGGGACGGAGACCCATCTGGCCAGTTTCCCCAGGAGTAAGGTAAACACCATCACGATCAGAATTTGCATGCAGATCCAGAGGTTATAGTTGGCGGTCAATTCCGACTTCCGAGTGAGGTTTGGCCAACAAGGAGAGGAAAGCGTTAAGGGCATGCCGTAATAATAGTCAAATCCGTACTGCAGAGGGTGATGGCAGTGGTCACTTCGGGATTTACAGTTTAGCCCCTGATGCCATTTTCCTGGGAAGAAAGAGAGAGAGAGAGAGACAAAGGTAGAGATAGAGAGAGAAAGAGAGAGATGAAGGTAGAGTTAAACCGAAAGAAACAGATATATATATATATATATATAGAGAGAGAGAGAGATGGAGATAGAGATAAACAGAGAGGTACAGATAGAGATAGAAGGAGACAGAGAAAAAGAGACAGAAAAAGAGAGTGAAAGGGAGATAGAGATAAAGGGAATGACAGAGGAAAAGAGAGATACAGAGGAAATTAGAGAGAAATCATTGAAGTAATATATTTTGCTAAGCTAATGTTAAACTAATATTTTATTGAAAAAAATGAAAAATTGACTGATATAGCTAACCCAACTCTAAACCTAACCCTAACAGGTATAACTGAAGGCACATATAATATCAATTTCATTTCTTAATAACAGCTTGACTTGTTTTAGTCTTGTATTCCCTTCAAGTATTGAAATGAAAAATTTTATTTCAATAGATCATTGTGATCCTTCTGTAAGAAAGTCTAAAGAAAGGAGAGAAAAATCCCTATACCACAGAACACCTCAACTATTTTAACCAGAAATATGCACTAGACCACCCCAGTCGTAAGCTGTGGAATAAATAACTCATTGGGAGGGAAATCTCTGTAGAACAATGTTTGGTAGTAAAGGAGTCTGCTCTGCAGCAGCTCCTGTTAGATGGAAAGAAAGTAAACTTGATGGTGTCACCCCTTCTTGACCTCCAAGCCAAGGAACATGGTACCATGTCAACAGTTCTCTGAACAAAATTGTGAGATATAGTATGCCAGCCCCAAACTTTGTGCTGCTGCATAAATTATGTACAGTGAACCTATTAATCATAATGTTGGGATATCTCTCCTTCTTGTATGGCTTTAGATGGAAGTTCTTTAGAAGACTATGCCCATTTCAAAATCTTGGACATCTTTCTCTTCTGAACAAAAGCTGCCAATATCCTATTACTTTAGCTCCTCTCTCAGAAAGAATAAATACCTAATTCCATGTGAAGCAGCTGAGCCTGGAGAGTCACCATCCCAAGATGGCTGCATGTTCCCCTGTTTGTAGTGGAAGAGAGTCCAAGGAACAAATACACAAAGCAGCAGAGTATAGCGGTAGGTTTCGCAGTTGTACATAGAGTGAGTGGGTTGACCAGTGTCCCTCTAAACTTCATGCCCGCCTGTAAACTCAGACTGTGACTTTATTTGAAACAAGGATCTCTGCACATGTAATTAAGGTAAGATTCAAGATGTGACTCCATCCAGGAACAGGGCAGACCCTAAATCCAATGAGAATCTTCTCATAATAAAATAAAACAGAAGTCCTGAGACAAACAGAGAAGAAGGTGATGTGAAGATGAAGGCAGTGATGGATGAGGCAAGTCAAGGACCACTGAGGATTTCTGACAATGACCAGAAGCTGAAATAGGCAAAGAAAGACCCTCCCCTAGAACCTCCAGAAGGAACCAACCAAGCCAACACCTTGATTTCAGACTTTGGGCCTCCAGAACTGTGAGAAAATACATGTCCTCTGCTTTAAGCCACCCAGTTTGTCGTACTTTGTTAGAGCAGCCCCAGCGAACTCATACATAGGGCACCATGTCCAGTTTTCTTTAATAATCTGCGTAGGTGGATTTATTATCAGTGAATTCCATTTCAGGAGAGCAAAGGGAGTGTGAGAAAATTCTTTATGCAATTAAATGAGGGGTCTCAGGAATCAAGGTGAAACCTTTGTAATAGATAATCACAGATGTCCTTTCTCTTCCATAACTTCTTGCAATGCCTTCACACTTTAGGCCACTCATGAAGTGGTGGACTGGATGCTTTCAAAGAACATTCTACTTAGGGCCTGTCCAGATAGTTATGACCTGATACTCAAAAGCAAACTGGATCAAAATGCAAGATCCAATTACAAGAGAAGCACTTTAATAGAAAGACACAGGGGGAAAAAAAAGACACAGGTTGAAAGAATGATTAATTGAAGGAGAGAAGAAGAGCAAAAAATCCATAAGAAGGCAGCAAACATAAGTCTCAAATGCAGCACAAACTAAGACATAAGAGATATGGCCATCTCTTGGAACCATGAGCCATGAGAATACAAATGGGTCTCGCAAACCCCGTAAGAACTTAGAGTGGAAGTCATTTTTCTATACTGAAGGTAACTCTTGAGCATTGACTGAGTACATGTTTTATACAAGTGAATCCCTCCCTCAACTACCTTGCCCTCTAAAAAAATCATGGTATACATGGACACAAACTTCTTGATATCTAAGTGAAGAAATCATAAACACATTTACAAGCATGTCATATGGGCATTAGCGTAGCAATGGGACATTATCTAGGGAGAAATAATAGCATGTGATTTTGAAATTCTATGATGAATTGACACATTTTTTATTTCACAAATCATTTAGACAGAAAGTTGTTTCTATTGATTTCTTTACTTTTTTTTAAAGACCATAACCATTAATATCTTCTGCCCATCCATGCTACTTGAAATGCAATCCTTTCCACCTCTTACCTATTATTCCAGTCTTATACCCTTCTTTCTTCAAGACAGCTGCAAATGTGGATTCATTTCTGGGGAGCCCTCCAGATACATCGAGACCAGAGATAACACGGGATAAAGTTTGTATTCTACTAGAAGCCATACCTACAAATGATGCATAAGATCTAGTTAGTAGAACCATTATACAAAGTGAACATAGCTTCTTGACTCACATTGCTAGATGCAAGATAATTTTATTTCAAGTTATTCTAAGTTGTTGGGATATCATAATCTCATCTCATTGAAGAATATGCTGTCCAACTTCTTCATAAAGAACATGATACCTTGTAAATGTGTATGTATATATATATATATATATACACATACACACTCACATATAATATCTGGTAATAGCATAAAATATAGTAGAGCAGTGATAAATGGATTTTAATGTAATACAGTTTCCCCATTTTATATGAAACGATACAATTTTAACTCTAATTAGACTCATGAAGAGCTAAAGATGTGTATTTTAATCTACAGAACAAACCCTAAAAAATATAGTGCAAAAAGGTATAGCAAAAATTAAAAAGTTAGTTAACCCAATGAAGACAGGAGAGTAGGAATAGATGAGGTACACAGAAAACAAACAGTGCATGGGTAGACCAAAATCCAACCATGTCAATAATTGCACTAAATATTAGTGGACAAAACACTACAATTAAAATCTGAATGGATCGAAACACAAGACTCAGTTATATGCTGCCAACAAATAGAAAGACACAGGATGAAATAAAAGTTATGGAAAAAGGAGCACCATTTCAATACTAAATGTAACAAGGCTGAAGTAACTGTGTTAACTTCAGCTGGACTAGACTTCAAGGTAAAGAACATTATCAGATACAAAGAGGAAAATCACATAATGACCACAGGCTCAATTCATCAAGAACAGAAAACAAGAAAAAAAAACCTGTGTTTCTAATAACAGAGCTTCAAAATACATGAAAGCAGAATTAAACAAAGGAATAGAGAATTCCACAATTACAGTCACAATTTAAAACAATTTCTCAGTGGTTGATAGAGTAGCTAAATAAACCAACCAAAACAGCAGTAAAGAAATAAATTATTTAAATCAATTACCTTGACACAAAAGACCATTACGCTTAAAGCTTCCAAATATACATCATTTTCTAGTGCACATAGTGCATTCACCTACATAGATCATACACAGACATCCTATGGTTCTCCGATCACAGTAGAATTACACTGGAAAGCAATAAAAATATGATATCCAGAAAAAGCCCAAGGTTTGGAAATTAAACAACATCTTTATAAATTTCCAAAGGGATCATAGTAAAAATCAGAAAATATTCTGAACTGAATTATAATGCATCAAGATCTGTGGGATACAGGTAAGTAGTGCTGAAAATAGTAGTAGAGAAAAATCCATTGCTTTAAATCAAATTAAAACCAATGACTTAAGTTTCTCTATTAAGAATCTCATAAAGAGGGAAAAACAAACTCAGAGTAAGATGAAAGGAGAAAATAATAAAAATAATAACACAAATCCACAAAATGGGAGATGAAAAAATACAGCAAAAAAACTTATACGTAATGGTGAAAGACTGAACAATTTCTTCCAAAATCAAGTACAAGGGAAAGATATCTACATTCACCACTTTTATTTCACATTTTATTGGGAGTCTTGTCCATTTTAATAAGCAAAGAAAACTAGATTAAAGGCAAAATAATTAGAAATTAATTAAAACTCTATTTCAGATAACATGATTTTTAAAGTAGAAAATCTTAAAGAATCTCCCAACTATTATAACTAATGAGTAAATTTTGTGAGGTCACAGGATATAAAGCTATGATAAAAAGCAATTGCATTGTGTGTGCTAGCAGCAAATTTTATAGGAAAATGAAATTTAAAATCCAACAGCATTTATAATAGACTCTAAAATCATAAAATAGCTAAGAATTTTTTAAAAATTGCAAGGCTTCTTTACTGACTACAAAACATTGCTGAAAGGAGTTAAAGGAGCCCTAAATAAATGGTTAAATATACATGTTTATAAATTGGAAGACTAAGTATTGTCAAGATGGTAATTATCCCCCAAATTACTTATAGGTTCAATGCAAACCCAATCAAAATCCAGTAGGCTTTTTCATAGAAATTGACAAGTTTATTCCAAAATTTATTTGGAAATACAAAGATCCTAGAAAATCCAATGCAATATTTAAAAATTAACAAATTTGGAGGAATTATGGTACCTGACTTCAAGTTTCAGTAATCCAGAAAGGGGTGTGCTGCCATAAGAATTGACTAAGAAATCAATGAAATAAAGGATAGAACTCAGAAATAACCCCCAACATATATGTCTTCTTGTTATTGACAAGAATGGCAAAGTAATTCATGGGAGAAAAGAAAGTCTTCCTATCTAATGTTATTGGAACAACTGGATAGTCATATAGAAAAAATGAGCATTGAATTCTACTTCACATCATACATGAAAATTAATTTGTGATGTATCATAGACCTAACTGTAAAAGCTAAAACCATTGAGCTTTTAGGGAAACTTCATGTGGCTCTCTTCTTGTCTTTGGAGTGGGCAAAATTTCTTTGGTCACAGAAAGCAATAAGCACAGAGGAAAAACAATAAATTGTATAAGTTGAAGTTAAAATCATCTGCTGATTCAAAGTTGCCATGAGAAAAAAAGATATATGTTAACCAAAGACTGGGAGAAAATAGCTTCTCAATGTATATCTTATAAAAGACTGTCATCCAGTATGTATGTGTGTGTGTGTGTGTGTAAATACACATACATAGTGTGTGTGTATATAAAATACATATTTATATGTATGTTAAATCTACCACTTTTAACCATTATGTAAACAAACCAATTTTTAAAAAGCAGTCAACAGGTTTGAACAAACAGCTCCTAAAAGTACACAAATTTCTAATAGGCACATGAAAAAGTGTTCAATATCATTTAGTCATCAGAGAAAGGCAAACTAAAATTACTAAGGATATTATTACACAACTCTCTCAAAGGTTGACATGTAAAATATCTGACAACATTAAATGTTGGGAAGAAAATGGAGCAACTGGAACCCTCCGATTTCATCCATGATGGTGTAAACTGAAACCACTTTGGAAAAAGGTCTGGGAAGTTTATTACAAAATGAAGCATACACCTACTACATGACCCAGCATTTCCACTCCTATATATATTTTATCCAGTAGAAATGACAACATTTGTCCACAATAAAACTTGTACGGGAATATTGATAGGGATTGAAAGTAGCCATCAGAGAGGTACTATTTCTGCACTTCTGACCTGACAAGGTATCAACCTGTTAGAA
The DNA here is from genome assembly GCA_004027955.1 of Chaetophractus vellerosus. Classification (NCBI taxonomy): domain Eukaryota; kingdom Metazoa; phylum Chordata; class Mammalia; order Cingulata; family Chlamyphoridae; genus Chaetophractus; species Chaetophractus vellerosus. Next base: position 2,734 of record PVKH010044458.1, on the reverse strand, counting down.
AATCAAAATTGCTTTGTTCATAATGGCCTCAAACTGGAAACAGCCCAGGTGCCCATCAATGGGAAAATGGATAAACAAACTATAGTAGAAGAAAAAAGAGTGATCAACTCATATATATAACAATATGTATGAATCTCAAAAGCATTTTGCTTTGGTAAAAGAAGTCTTCAAAATGCATTTATATGAAATTCTAGAGCAGCCAAAATTAATATATGATAGGAAAAATCAGAACTGTTGTGGGCTATAAGGTTGGTAGGGGAGGAGAGTGACTAGAAAGGGGCATAAGGGAACTTTCTGGGGTGATGCTAATGTATAAGATATATGGGATTATAAACTTTTCAAAAGGTATCATTTGGTATGTGAAAGATTTGTGGGTTACATTGCATGTAAATTTCCCTGGAAATATGAAAGCAAAAATGAACTGTAAATAAATATTGAACTCTGGCTAATGATTGAATTATCTGGGGGGAAACGTACAAATGTCTGAAATTTACTTTAAAATGAATAATAAAGTAGCACATGTTAATAGCTGGATAGAGAGATGGATAGATGGGCAGCAAAACATATAATAAAATATGAATATTGGAAACCTAGTATTAAGTATACAGGTATTCGCTGTAGAATTCTTCTAACTGTGCTATATCCTTGAAAATCTTCAAAATAAATTTTGGGAAAAAAATTAAAAACATGATTTACCAACATTCCCGTATTTGCATCAAAATTGCATGACAGAGCATCCAGATAGAACTCTTAGGAATATCAGAAACATTCTACATCTGTGCTTTCCAATATGGCAGCTAATGTGAACTGAGATACTAAATATTAAACTTTATTTATTTTTAATTTTTTAAACACGTGGTCAGTGGTTTGGAAATCTCAGTTCCTGAAAGACATTAATCAGCTTGAGAATCAGGCAAAAGGTAATACAATGATGGGTGAGGCTTTCAGTACTGCGAAATTTGGGTGTTGACTTTTTTACAGAAGACATTGTCAAACCGGTTTTCTTATATGGTTTGAAAGTGGTTATCGGAGAGGCAGATCTACACACCTGATCTGATAGGGTATCGACCTGTTAGAAAAGCAGCCCTACTTGGTGTGCACAACGGCGCTGCTGCGATGTGCTGGGTAAGTTTCACACCTTCTCTTGCCAGGCGATCTATATTTGGAGTCCTAGAAAAGAGGAAAATGGAGATTATAACAAGCCAGAGTCTGTGACATCTACTTATAAATCAAATCAGTGGACCACTAGGTTCTTTCCACAAAAAAATGATTGCAGTGGAGCCCTAACTGAGATGTCTGTCAGCTTTTAGATGCTGGATAGCACAGTTTGAGTGCTTTAGTTTCCATGACTATTCTAGAATGTTCATTTGCCTGCTTTTGTCCAAGACCTAATTTGTTAGTCCCAACTACTTTTAAACTCAAAGAATAATGTCGTAAACATTTGTCTTCCTGCTACTTTACGCTTAGAGCTTAAAATGCCCCCCCCCCAGCACAGGAGATTTTAAAATCTAGTTTTTAGAATTCAAAATGAGAATAAAATGCGAAATAATAGAAGTCAAGCTGGAACTTAGCCAGTGTTTACTGCTTTAAGCAAAAAGGACAGAGTGGGGCATGTGGGAATTCCATATATATTTTTATGTAACATGTATGTAATGTAAAGTATCTTTTAAAAACATTTTTTAAAAGTATTTTAAAAAGAGAAAAAAAGAATACAAATTCTGACCATAAAACTCAGCCAAATTTGGTGTCAATTTGTTTTACCAAAGGATTTCTAAATTTACCCAAGGATTTTCTTGAAATATCTTTCCCTGACAGGCTTCCTTTTGAAATAAACTAAAATATAAATCCAAACTAAAGTGATTTCCAGAGAGATTTTCTTTTTTGGGGGGAGAGGAGATGACAATTGTAGGATACAACTAAATTAGAAGCAAATGGATTTACTCCAGACATAAATATTGTTAGGAATACACATTCTGGCACTGCCTTTTAAGAAGGAACTAGAAGTGTGCATCATTCTGTTTTACATATTTTCATGTCAATTTACAATTTTTTACCTTATCATAAAACAGGTGGATGGTTGATAGAGATAGATATAGATAGAAAGATAGATATATAGATGATAGATGATTAATAGATAGATGATAGGGGAATAGATATATGATAGATAGATAGATAGATTGATTGATTGATTGATTGATTGATTGATAGATGATAGGTAGATAGATAGATGATAGATGATAGATAGATAGATAGATAGATAGATAGATAGATAGATAGATAGATAGATAGATAGATATAGATAGATGAATGGATGACAGATGATAGATAGGTAAATAGATATAAGATAGATAGATAGACAGATAGATATAGATCGATAGATAGGTTTGTAGATAAGTGAGAGAGACTATCTAGCAAGAATCTAATAGACACTGAGGTGATCTTTAAAGAATGCTTTTCACAATTATCTCATATTGATAGATTTAACAATACATCCTAGGGACAAACCAGCTAATCTTAAGAATATAATTCAAAATTCCCAAGATTTCCATTATTAATATTATTATACATGTTGTCACAAGTCTCCTTTCCATGATTTCACCAAGGTATGAGAGAAGCCTGGGCGAAAATACCAAAGGAAATTCCCCATTCTGTTACAGATGTGACACAATCACATGGTTTGCCTTGAAGTTGGCATCTCTAAATGTTTTACCTGCCAAGTGCCTTGACATCTAAG
>PVKH010044457.1:0-10604 GCA_004027955.1 Chaetophractus vellerosus | reverse complement strand
AGATCAGAGCTCTGCAGTCCCTTGGTTCTCTGTTCTGGGACCCAGCGGAAACTAAAGTGTGTCTTTAGACTTCCTGGGAGGAGATGGAGCCTAGAGCAGGTGAGGCTTCATCCCAGCTCAACACAGCCCTGTGGTCTGAGGTCGGGGCCACAGACATCAGGCGTAATTTCAGTGACGACACCAGGAGGAGGTGGTGATGGCGGTGGTCGTGGGGAGTAATCACTCTTAGAGGAGCTCAGTCCTCACTCAAAATGGGTCTGAAATGAGTAACCGGATGAGCAAGTCCTCCCTTCTCCCTCTCCCTCCCTCCGTGGACAAACATCTACTGAGTGCCTTCCATAGCCAAGGCACTGTGATCAGAGCTGGAGTTAAAATGGTGAGCAAAACAGACCCAGTCCTTGTCCCCACGGAGTTAACATGGTGGTAAGTTAGGCAGATTTTAATCAAATAATTTCTAACTGCACATAAAATTAGCTGCAATAATACAGCTACCCAGCTCTCCAGATCATGCACCAGGGGCTTTTCATAAGGAAGTAACAATGAGTGTGGGTCAAGTAGGTGTTAGGAACTTCTCGGGTCACAGGCACAGCACGTACAAATCCCCGTGGCAGGTGTGGGGAGTAAAGTGTGATCCCAAACCAGCAAGTCCAAGGCTCTGCTACAGGAGGATTCAGGGCTGGGGTGTACTGAGGTGTCGCTAGTTTCCTTGGGATGGTGTAACAAAGCACAGCAAACCACATGGCTTGAAACCACAGGCATTTATTGTCCAACGGTTCTGAAGGTGAGAAGTCTGAAATCCAAATGGGGGAATCCATCCACGCCTCTTCCTAGCTTCTGGTGGGTTTCCTGCAATCCTGGGGCTTCCCTATCACATGGCCTCTTCTAGTCTGTGTCCAGTTCTCCCTCACCAGGCCAGCGGTCCTATTGGACTGGAGCCCGCCCTAATGCAGTGTGGTCTCATCTTAACTAGCACATCTTCAAAGACCTTTTTTCCCAAAGAGGTCACCTTCATGGGACAGGGGGTTAGGACTTGACCATGGCTTTTGGGGGCACGTTCAACCCATAAAATACCCCCTGACATAACTAAGTAGGGCTGGAGCAGTGGCCAGGAGCCCACCGCTCAGGGCATGGTAGGCTGTGATACAGAGTTTGGGCTTCGTCCTGAATGAACTGCGAAGCCATCGATACAGGGTAGAAACGATCATGGCCACATTCCCATCTTGTAAAGATTACTCTTGCTACTCTCTGGAGGGATGAGGTATGCAAGACTCGGGGCACGTGTCAATCTTAGATTCCTATTAGGGTCACTCGTGTGGGGAAATGCATGAAGCAGGCAATGCCAGGGTCCTTGCAGATAGAAGCATTGCTGCAGCCAACCCCGTTTAGAGAGTCAAAGTTAGAAACTTCAACTACATCCTGGCTGCACAGAGGTCATTGACCTCAGTGTTTGGGAAGTAACTGGGTCACTCTTTTATACATCCATTCAGATGGAGTGCAGGGGTGAAAGTAACTAATGCACAAAGCATATATCCACCTCCCTACTGCCTGACTTTGTTCTCACATCCTACAGGATTTTCCTCACCTACAGCTCTTTAGCTCCAACATAGTCTCAGTGATAAAAATTTCCCCTAGTGCCACTGGCACCCAAGATCCTCCCTGGTTGCAAAGTCAAAAACCCCTTGTTTGGTAGTTTGTAAGAGTAATTGCAAACTCAAGACAATCTTACATTAGAAAGAAAAGAAAGCAGCCCGGAGGTGGATGAGGATTGTGGTTAGTAGTACAAATACAGGAATGTTCTTCTATGAACTAGAACAAATGTACATCACTATTACAAGGTGGTAAGAATATGAAGATGCATGAGAAAATTAGTGTAACTTGCGGACTATTGTTAACAGCAATGTTGTAATATTCTTGCCTCTTTGTCAAAGCTACTGTGTTCATAATAAAGGGGTCTGGGAAAGTATACCCCATGTGAGCTATAGACCATAGTTAGTGGTCATAGTCTGATCAATCTTCTTTCATAATCTGTAACAAATGTTTCACAACAATGTAAGGTTTTGGTGGACGGGGTTGCATGGGAATTCTGCACACTATGCATGATTGTTTTGAAAGTTCCCAACTTCTCTAATAAAACGAGAAAGCAAAACAAAAACAAAACAAGAAAAATAAAACCCAGCATCACCCCTCTGGAACTCTAGAGAGCCCTGCTCTCTGGTGCAATTGCTAACGACCATTTCCATTCACACCTTGTAACAATGGTTCTCAGCCTTTATTTGGTTTTATAAAACAATCCACCTAAAGGGTTTGACACAATCTTATTAGCTAAAGGGGGGAGGGTTATAAAATCCATTTCTACTACAGGTTGGATTAAAAGTAGATATAAAGCTGTGGGGATAAAGCTAACATAGGCAGGAAATTAATATGATTACATGGGTACCAAGTATGGGAGCACCAGAGAAGGTCAGAGGAAACCTCTTTCTGGAATGAAGTTCAAGGCTCTTCCTAGGTGCTGTAGCACCTTGGTCAAGGAGGAATCCCCTCTTATGCTATTCAGTGAAGGTAGCAGCTGCTAAGTGGCCACAGAGTGGAATAATACACTTGCCCTGGAGTTCAGTGCCTAGGGCAGGCCCAGGTCAACAAAGGGTTAGAGAGGGCATACAGTTCCTGTTCTGATAGAGGGATGTATGAAAAGCCACAGGGCCCCCTGAAAACTTTCAGTCCAGCTGGAAGGGCCATGAACGCTACAGAGAGAACACTGGAGCTGCCCTTGAAGAATGAGTTCAAAGTAGGGCCAGGTGGACGGCAGTTCTGGAAGAGAGAAGAATGTAATCAAAAGGCTAGGAGCGAATGGTGCTCCGTGTCTTTTAAGTAGTTTGGTGAAGCTGGATATTAGTGTGTGAGAGTGCCTAGGGAAAGAAGGAAGTGACTGGAGGTGAAGAGGGCTGGGGGTTGAGAAGGTTGAACCTGACTCTAGTGGCTATCATTATCTTTAATAGGAGGATGCAGGTGAGCAGCTGTAGCTCGAGTGGTTGAGTGCCTGCTTCTCGTGTACAAGGTCCTGGATTCAGTCCCTATGACCTCCTAAAAACAAAAAAATGAACTCTCAATGGGGAGCAGATGTAGCTCAGTGGTTGAGTGCCTGCTTCCCACGTATGAGGTCCTGGGTTCAATCCCTGGTACCTCCTAAAAAAAAAAGATGCATATAGATTTTGAGTAGTTTGATTAAGCTGGGTATTAGTGTATGAGAATGGAATATACTAAGGGTTCAATAAAACTGCTACTACCCTTCTTGTTGTTGCTATGATGATGATGATGATGATTTGATAATTCTCCAGCTTGAGGCATACTCTGAATTTATTGAAAGTAGCCACATAGTTTGACTATTTCCTACCTGTCCTAACTCTTCTTTCTCCCAACCCATGTTTCTCTACTTCATCTGATTACATTCTTCTTGTCTTTAAGACCCCAGGTCCATGGCCATTTCCTTGATGAAGCCTTCCCTGGCCTTCTGATCTAGATATGTCTTCCTCTCTGACATTTTAAACAGCTCTGACCGACTCTGTGCCAGAACACAATGTCAAGTGCCTTTCAAATAGTATCTTTTAAAGCTTACCTCGATCCTTGGAGGTTGGTACTAAGTTTTTCCCATTTTACAGATGTGGAAACTGAGACACAGAAAGGTTAGTGGTTTGTCCATGGTCACAGAGCTGGTGTAAGATGGATGGATGGATGGACAGATGGACTAGCACTGTCACCATCATCCCTTCATGTCAGAGCTGTGTGTACCTCAGGCTTCTCCAGATGCAGGTCTCTTCTTCCAATATTTTGGAACAACATGATGTTCTCAGACGTTCTAATTTATTAACACCAGTGGATTCCTCAAATGTGAAGATAATTATGCAAATAATGTTTATAATTAAGCTCTGAAATTTGTGAATAGTACTGAGTCTGGGTATAAATTGTATCAGCACTTTATTGTAAAAGTAAGAGAAATCACACTAGGTCAGGTTTCTAGAATGCTGCAAACTAGTCCCATCTCTGCTACTTATGTTTCTCCCAGAGAAGGGGCAGGCCAGTGTCAACCCTCTTGGATATAGGGTACTAGGTAAATCTTTCCAGACTTATTAGTAAATCTTGATTTTTCTAGGTGGAGATGACTCCTACCCCAACTCATTAATTAAGTGGGATTATAATGGACATTTGCATTTTGGGTGGTGCTTGGTTTATTTAAATATTACTGAACATGAATCTTACTCCTGGCTGGATAAAGATAGTCATGCTTATGAAATGTGTTTTTCATGGGATGTCTTCTATCACAATTCTATTCAATACAAAGTGAAGCTGCCTCCAACTCTGAACTTTAATGTTCATGGAATTGAGTAATACAGAATTCTGAATTTCTAGAGTTGAAAAGAAATTTAGATTCCATTTAATTCAACCTAAACTCATGCAGGAAAATACACTATAATATCTCTGGAAGGTTGACCTCCAATCTTTCCATGAACACATTGTGTGACAGAGCTCACTGTGTAAGAGAAGATATGGTGGGGTGGCTCTGAGCTTGGCATCGGATGGCCTTGTTCACATCCAGGTTCCATCAAGAACATGCAGGACACTGTAACTTATACGGGCTTTCTGAGCCTCAGTTTCCTCTTCTGAAAAATAGAGAAAATGGTAACACCTTATTGAAGTGTGAAAGGATTCAAAGAGTATATGTTCAAGGACTTGATCATCTTAATCATTGTCACCATCATCATGGTTATATCCATAATACAGGCAAAAACTGTGTTAGGTATTAACCGGATATTAACATGAGAAAACGGTGCAGCCAAAATTCAAGAATAGCTTCCTGAACACTAACCTCTTCCCTCCTTTTCTTCCCCAGGAAACTGCTCAGAGAACTCATGCAAGTGGAACTTATAGCTTCCTCGGTCGGACTCAGCATTCAGTAAGTGTGACCAGTTCTGAACGTTCATTGCATAAATACATCTATTTCTTTGATCGCGCGCTCAATGAAAAGCTCTTTTCTGCAGGCATAACGTTCCCACAAAAACTTTGCTGCCTGTGAATGTCTTCCTTTTTGTACTGCTGCAGAGGACTCAGAGCGGAGAATTTGCTAGGTGGAACCCCCAAATGACGTTAGGACATGTGTGAGTGTCGTGAGTGAACCCCACCATTACCAGCTGGGGGTTAAAATAAAATATGCTTTCGTTTTCCTTTTTTCACCAAGATTTTCTCAGCAGGGGATATGCTGTCCCCTCTCCCGATTTACAGGACCCCATAAAGTAGACAGAAATGTCAGCAGATGTAGATCAGTTAGTGAGACCACATATTTCTTGTGGCATTAAAGAACCATACATTTGGTTCTTTCTGGACTAGAATATGTGACTGCTCTATAAAAACTGCTGCAAAAAAAAGTAATTCTGTACTTAAAGTTGCCCGAGTACATTTTTAAAATTTCATTTGTTTTTAGCAACTAAGCACTTTCTGCTTTCCGCCTTTCTCATTGCACACAAGGACTTTATTTTTGGTGGAGCTTGCAGTATTTTGTCCAATTTTCCCAACTCATATGTATATGTATTTAATACACTAGCATTTGGGGCGGTGGTGGAAATGCACAGCCCCTCCATAGTATCTCTGACATCAGCTCTTCCGTGCAGTTAGTTGGTCAACAGCTTGTTTGATGAATAAATTTGTAATAATTTAAGGCGACCTTACGGAGATGTGTATTCTTCAAGAAGCAGATTTCTTCCTAGGTTTCAGAATTGCTTAGCATATTCTGCTTCTGAGAATGGTGGCATCTAATTTGATGCATCAAATGTCATCCCATGTCGTAATGGGACCTGGAAGAATTCAAGGCTATGGGAATCCAGGCTCAGTCAGAATGGGCTGATCAAAGGGAATTTCGTGCCCTGCCCGGTGGTGTGAGACACCCCCTGTTGCTACGGTATTTGTGTATGGGATGTGTCTATGTGAATGGAGAGAAGAGACAGAAAAAAATAAAAAGCTGGTGCATTAGCTGTTAGCTACGTCAGAATGACTTAGTATAACCCTGATCAGTCAAAGCTTATATCACACAGGAGATTAGACGCATGGCTTTTGTCCCTAACAATAAAGGAAATTCCACGTCTATCTCCCTATGTGCCATATCCACCTTTTAATGCCTTTGAAGTCCAGGCTACTGCATTTCCTGGAAACTGCTGGGGTCTGTTTGTAAGAAGGAGGGGGCTGCTTGGCATGAAGTCTCCTCAGATCTATTTGGCGTGAAGTTAGACATGCCTGTTACTTTATCTTTTGTTGTTTCAAGCAGCACCTTTTCCCCAGATGCGTTGCATGGCGCTAGGGCAGGTAGGGGTGGGGTGGAGGAAGGAAGGTTCGAACGATGGCTTTTCAGGGTATGTCTGACCCTCCTCACTCCTCCCTTCTCAATGTGATACAAATTGCTGCATCTCAGAGTGAAACTCACGTTCCTCCCGGGACTGGGGTTGAATCTTCTAACCTAGGGGAGGCTCTAGTCCCGGAAATAATTAATAGGATGTTATAAGGGAACTCTTGTTAATTTGTCTATGGTTACAGTATTTCCATAACTATAATTGCAGTCTAACAAGGGAAAAATATTAATTTGCTGCTCCTGACCAGTGTGCAGCTATCTGATGATTTAAAAATAATACATAAGAAAGAAAGAAATGGAAAACTCCTAATTGGGGGGATTTAGATCCACTGCCCAATCGCCATGTGCCTAAGAGGTTTTGTGACTTTCCCTGCTGACTCTAACGTCTCTGGCACAGTGAACCTCAATGAACTTCTAGGGCCAAAAGGCCGCTTCCCCTAAAGTTAAGACCGAGTTCTCAGGGGTTGCTCGGAAGCCAGGAAGGAGTGTGCTCTGGTGTCCAAGTTTGGCCACATGCCTGGGCCATGTTCCTTCTTTGTCTATAACGTGTGCTATGGTGCATCTCGGGTTAGGAGACCGCCCCGGCCCTTGTGGAAGTTTACCAGGAGCAATGGCATCGATGTTTGAATTTGATCGTGTCTTACATTATGTCTGAACTGGTGGTGTGGTGGTTGGAGAGAGGCCGGTGTCTTACCGTGTTATCTATTGCCATTCCCAGCTTACAAAGTTTGGTTATTGTATTCAGTTCCTAGGACTGCCGTAACAAATGATCACAAAGCTGGTGGCTCAAAACAGGAGAAATTTATTCTCTCACAGCTTTTAAGGCCAGAAGTCTGAAATCAAGGTGTCGACAGAGCCACGCTCACTCTGAAATCTCCAGGGGAGAATCCTTCCGGGCCTCTTCCAGCTTCTGGTGGTTCCGGGCATTCCTTGGCTTGGGCTGCCTCCTTCACATGGCCACTTTCTCATGTGTCTCTTTGTCTCTGTGTGTCTCAGATCTTCTGCCTTTCTCTTATAAGGACACCTGTCACTGGATGTAGGGCCCAGTCTAAATCCACCATGATCTCAGTTCATGATCCTTTAGTACGTCTTCAAAGATCCTTTTCCCAAACAGGCTGACATTTACAGGTTTGGGTTTTAGGACATGGACATATGTTTTAGGGACCACTATTTAATTCACTGTAGTTATCTCTCAGTGGTTTATTTTTTCCAGAGTCTTATATTTGCATTGGGGCCCATTGGTCACAGACTGGCCAATGTACTTGATGCACAGTCCAATGTCTATTTAGATCCCTTTATGATCTCCATGCCTAAACAGAATGCTCCAGGAGGCTCATCATGCCTGGGTCTTTGGTTACACTTAAGCCTTAGAGTAATTACCTACAACTCTTTAACTTAACTTCCAATGGGATCTGTCCTTGGCCTCTATCTTGGATCAGGTTGCACTTTCATGGCATCCTGAATCAAACTTGATTAACTGAGCAAAAATTAATTTAATGATGTCTTTTGCTTTTGTCCAGTATCTCCAGAAGAACTCTTGGTGGAGATGGGAAAGTGCTTTATCTGTGCTGTCCATTATGGTAACCACTAGCCAGATGTGGCTGTGGAGCACCTAAAATGTGGCTAGCACAACTGAGAAACAGAATTTTTAATGTTATTTACTTTTAATAAATTTAAGTTTAAGCAACCACATGAGGCTAGTGATTCCCCTATCAGACGAGGTAGCTCTAGGTCACAGGCCCTACGAATGAATCCAGGGGCCAGATCTGAACTGTCCTCCTTGTGCCCAGGCTGAGCCTCAGCTTGTATATGTTAGTGTGGCCATTTGGTTTGGTCAACTGCTGCCATTCTAATCCCCCAAATGACCTCTATGCCCTGCTATCTCCACCCCCCAGACACCAATTACCTTTGATCCAGAATTAAAGAGAGGGCATTCAGTCCCTACTCCATTGCTCAGTGTGTGTCCATTCTAACTGATTGGTGCTTGTTGTTTGCTGGCTGTTAAATAGTATATCACCACTGACTACACCCACAGTATCTACTGCAGTGCTGGCCTATGGTAGGTACACAGTCAATACTTTATTAGAGTAATAGATAAACAGGAAGGACGGAGGGATGGATGGATAGATGGATACTTTCTGATCTGGTATTATGCAAGTGGGGGAAACATAATTGGCATTAGACAAGAGATCAGTATGAATCTTCAGAATATTGTTTTTTTTTCATCCTCTGCTTGCCCCTTAATATTATTTTTTGAAGCTTCCACCTCTTTTTGTCAACCAATAAGTCCAGATGGGATCTGAATTGATCATTGAATTTCGGTGCCATATCCCACAAAGATGTCTTATACACTACCTTCGCTTTGTTCTGGCTGTCACTTCTGACTCCAAATATCTAACACTGAAATCAGATGGAATGCCATCCATTCACACAAGGGCACCATTTTTCTTCCTGGTACACTGGTCCCAAGCTTCAGTCATCATTGACTTTCTCTTGTTCTTCATCTACCATCAAGAGATGAGAGAGTCTAAAATCTGGAACTTCTTTTCATTCCCTCTGTTTGCCTATTACTCACAAGGTTGTGAGGTTCTCCTATGTATGCTTCATGCCTAAAGCTACTGTACACTAGGATGAAGGGCTAGTATTCCCGAAACACGGGTACCATCTAGTTACTTGCTCAATAGCTAGCTCTGATTTAATACTTTGCCTTCTGGCTGGCCGGCAAATTTTGGGGTTCTTTGGCATTCCTGTCACATGGCAATGCACAGTGTGGTGTCTTCTCCTTTCTCTTCAGGGTTCCATTGACTTCCAACTTCTCGATGCTCCCTGTGGCTTTTCCTTCCGTGTTGAATTTCCTTTATTTTTGAGACTCCAGCCATATTGCGTTAAGGCCCAGCCTCATTCAGTTTGGGCACCCCTCAACTAAAACATCTTCAAAGGTTCTGTTTACAAATGTTCACACCATAACAGGACCAGGGATTGGCACCTAATTTGCCTTCTATGGGGGACATGATTCAATCCTCCAAAACTACCAACACACATACGTTTTGAATGAGGAATTAATTAATTGAATTGCATGAATTAATGCCGTGGAAAATGACCACATCCTTTTTGTATTTTGAAGCTTTTCTTCTTTCATCCTTGATTCCCCACAATTCCCCCCTCCCTGCCAACTTCCTAATCTAGATCAATCTGAAAAATCAAAAGAGCCTGGCTTGTGTCCTGGCTCGATGACTTGTCCCTGTTATCCTTAACAATCCATTTGACCATTATGTCTTCAGTTTCCTCATTAAAAAAATAATGGAAAGGAATTTTAACTAGAATGTTATATAAATAGGGCCCCTCCCAACATGGAATTTAGTGGCTAAACAAGCAAGATAGGAAATAGGCCTTAAAAGGGAAGGATGATCAATGGAAGTAGTGTTATCTTGATGAGGCAGAGATTGACAAGTTCTGACCAGCAGTCTCTCCCAGCCCTACTGGTGGGCAGAAATCAGCCCATTGTCTCCTGGACACCAACACACACCAAATAGATTTGTGTTAATGGTTCTGCCGTTTTGCTGATATTGGTGTAGCCTGAGCCACACTTGTGGATTATTCGTAGAATCTGGGAAAATGAAATGAGGTCTTGCCTGTATCATCTATATCGGCATCAGCACCTACCATGTGAAATTGTGGTATACATCTAATGATTCATTCGCTTTCCAAACAAATGGCCAAAGGAAAATGGTGACTTGGCATTTCAGCTAAGTCTCTTCACTGAAGGTCAAGAGTAGATCTACTTGCTGTTTCTACTCAACTTTGTCATGGCTGGAGGGGGGTTGCTTATTTAAGACATTGCTGAATCTCTAGCAATTCTCGGACATTGCAAAGACAGACAATTTTGGTGAAATGACTCATTAATAAGTTTCTCCAAATGCAGGAGGATACAGATTTCAACTTTTTGAAAATCCCCTGAGCAAACAGATAAACTTTCTTTATGTGCTGACAGCCAGATTATATATTATTTTTAAGTATGTGTTACTTTCTTGTGAACTCAGGCAATTGCTGGTGGATTCTTGCCTCGAAAGCGAAAACCCCAGCTCTGTGCCTGCCATGTGGTCAGGGCTGCTCAGTAAATGGTGGCACTGGTACTATCTTGTTGTTTTTCCAGGACAACCACATGACTTAGAAATAACCTTCTCTTCTGTAGACTGCTGTGTGTGTGTGTGTG
>PVKH010044456.1:0-10604 GCA_004027955.1 Chaetophractus vellerosus | reverse complement strand
TTTATATCAGACCCAGCAAGAGGGTAGAGACCCAACCTAGCTCCTGTTTCACTGACGTAGTTTAATCAGAAGCCCTAAAGTGATCTTATCAAGTAGTCTAATCAAAAACCCCTTAACTGATTTTAATGCAATAAAGGATGCCACCCCCCACTGGAATGGATTAGTTTAAGAACATAATCTCTTTCTGGGATTCACAAAATTCAAACTGTCACACCATTCTCCAGGAGATGGATGTTTGGGTTGTTGCCATTTTTTGGCTGCTATGAATAAGGCTTCTATGAACATTCCTGTACACATTTTTGTGTGGACATATTTTTTTAAAATCTCTTGGGAGTATAAATGCTGGGTTAAAGGGTAATGCTGTGTTTAACATTTTGAGCAACTGCCAAATTGTTTTCCAAAACATTTACATTATTTTGCATTCTTACAAGCCAGGTATGAACACTCTAATATTGCCACATCCTCAACAGTACTTCTTTTCCATTATTTTTCATTTATAGCTAATCTAGTGGCTGTAAAATGGTATCTCATTGTGGTTTTGATTAGCATTGTCCAGTGACTAATGATGCTAAAGATCTTTTTCATGTGCTTGTTCTCTACTTGTATAACTTCTTTGAGAAATGTGTATTGAAATCCTTTTCCCATTTTGAAATTGGGTTGTCTTTGATTTCATTCTTAATTTTTTCTTCTTTTTGGACAAGAATTCCTTTGTGTTTTGGCTTCAGATTTAGTTGTTGAGATGCTGATATTCTGATCATGGCATTTTGAAGATAACCTGTTGTAGTCCTCTATGGTTAAGATTTTCTCTTCCATTTGACTCCCTTCAGTATCAGTATGTTGTATCTGTATGTGGTTTCTTTTTATTCATCTCACTTGGGATTTATTTTTCTTCTTAGATCTATGTGTTCAGCATTTCTGAGGCATGATTTTTTTTCAAATATGCACCATTTTCTCTCTCTTTTCTCTTTAGATTCTGATTAAATGTATGTTAAACTTTATTATCTTCTTTTTACTACTCTGTTCTTGTTTTACATGTTTTTGTGTTTACATGCTGCTATCTGGCGTTTTTTCTGACTAGCCTTCCTTTTCATTAATCCTTTCTTTAGCTGCTTAGCCTGTGGTTTAACTAGTCCATTTATTATTTTTCTAAATTTTGATTATTGTATTTTTTTCTTTCTGGAAGTCCTATTTGATTTCTTTCTTACATTGCTATACTTCATATTTCTTGTTCTCTGATTTTTGTTTCTTTGAAAATATTCTGCAGGGATGTATTATTCTCTAAATCTAGTAAGTACAGTATGTATTAGTTTTTGGGGGTTTTAAATTTTTTTTATTTTTTATTTTTAAGATCTTTAAATTACATAAATGATACATAAAATATATAGGGGATTCCCATATGCCCCACTCCTTACCCCTCTTACACTTTTCCACATTAACAACATCCTTTGTTAGTGTGTTACATTTCTTACACTTGCTGAACACATTTTGGAGCATTGTCACTAAGTGTGGATTATAGTTTACATTGTATTTTACACTCTTTCCCACACATTTTTTTTTTTTATACATCCCCCCCCTTCTGCTTGTTCTTGCTGTATTCACTTTTCTCTGAGTTCCTCTGTGTCTGCCCGTCTCCCCCTGCTGGGGCGACCCACCGAGTCAGCTCACCGGCGCGGTGGCCCGCCTGCTCGTGGGGGCTTGCCCTTGCTTGCGGGGGCTTGCCTTTGCCCGTGGCGGTGTGCCCCGCCCGTGTTGGCCTGCCCCCTCGAGGCGGTCTGCCTGCTCTAGGAGGCCCGGGGACCGAACCCGGGACCTCCCATGTGGCAAACCGGCGCCCCACCAACTGGGCTACAGCTGGCCCCAACACACATTTTTTTTTAAGTTCTTACAAGCTATATAATGGCTTGTATCTGTCATTGCAGTGTCATTCAGGACAATTCCAATGTCTCAAAAATGCCCTCAAATTATACCTATTTTTCTGTTTACTCCCCCTCAGGACTTCCTGTGGACACTGCCTCCACATCAATGATAAAAGTTCTTCCGTTGCTAGAATAACAATAAGTCTATAGTAGAATCATAGTAAGTCTACTTTAGCCCATTGTTCATTTCCCAATCTTGAGGATTCTGGGATGCTGATGCCCACTCCGCCTCTAATTGAGAGGGGGCTTAGATCCCATGGGGCAGATGGATGGGACTATCTTGCTTGCAGTTGCAGATTCTATCTGTTCCTTGAGATGGTTGTTGTCCATCATCATCTCCTTTTTAGTTGTCCTGGGGGAGTCCAATGGACTGGAGAGTAGGTGTTTTAACTCTTTTGAGATTCAGGGCCTGACTGGCACATGGAAAGTCCGTGCAAGTCGAAAACTACTACAGTTGCATAGAGAGCCTGGGGAAACACCATTCCTCCTATCCTATCCAGGAGGCAGGGATGGAGCCCAAAGTGTCTAACAGTCCATTCAGTGCAGGTCAAAAGCTACTACAATTAACTGGGAGGTTGATGCAGCGTCCTCCTTGCCAGAAATGGGGCTGGAGCCTAGGCTATGGCTGCAATCTGGTCTGGGTAGAAAGAAGCCATCCCTAAAGTCATTGTGACTTTCAGTTGGTCCTGCTTTCCCCATGCTGGGGATGGAGTTAAAATGGAGGCTACTGGTCTCTTTCTTGCTTGGACAGTTTCAAACTTTAGCTGTTCTTATAATGAGACTTTAACCAGCCAAATTTACTGATCAGTAGCTGAAGTTGGTGCCTGACCATCTCTTCCTCCCCTGTTTTTGGGAAATGTAGCTCTCAGTTACAGCCAGGGAATAGCTCCTGAGGAATCAATCTTGTGCTGCCAATTGGGGATGGGCACCAGCCTCCACTGTGTGGTGTACACAACTCACGAATCTTCCCTACAGTTGGGCCATCTCCTTCTGTTCTTTCAAGGAAGTTGCAGGATACTCCAGTGGTCTCCTGGGCCCCCCAAATAGGTGCTTTAAATGGCTCTGGGTATTACTAACTATGATGTAGGACGAACTGACTCTTGGAGCTCCTTTCTCGGCTGCCATCTTGCCCATCCCCTCTGTCCCCTCTGTCTCTATCATTTTTTAAAATATAGTTTTTAGTGTTTTTTTTTAAAGATACTTAGGTTACATAAATGTTACGTAAAGAATATAGGGGATTCCCATATGCCCCACTTCCTAGCCATCCCACATTTTCCCACATTAACAAAATCCATCATTAGTGTGGTACATTTGTTAAAATTGATGAACACATTTTGGGGCATTGCCACTAAGTATGTATTATAGTTTACATTGTAGTTTACATTCTCTCCCACACATTTTTGTAACAAATTTCAAGATATATAATGGCCTGTATCTGTCATTGCAGTTTCATTCAGGACAATTCCCAAGTCCCAAAAATGCCCCCAAATTACACCTGTTTCCCTCTCTCTCCCCTCAGAACTGCCAGTGGCCATTGCCTCCACATCAGTAATAAATGTTCTTCCATTGCTAGAATCACAATAAGTCTATAGTAGAATAACAGTAAGTCTACTCTAGTCCATTGTTCATTCCCCAGTCCTGAGGATTCTGGGATGGTGATGCCCACTCCACCTCTAATTGAGAGGGGGCTTAGATCCCATGGGACAGTGAATAGAACTATCTTGCTTGCAGTTACAGACTCTCTCTGTTCCTTGAGATGTTTGTTGTCTATCATCATCATCTCCTTGTTAGTTGTCCTGGGTGAGTCCAATGAACTGGAGAGTAGGTGTTGCAACTTTGTTGAGATTTAGGGCCCAACTGGTACATGAACAGCCCAAAGATTTAAGTCTCTTGGACATACACCTATCAACTCTAGTACTAAGTATAGGTTCAAATATAAGGGGCAGAAGAGCCATGTGTGAGGAAACAACTGAGTCCAACTCTGTCATCCTGGGGAACATAAATTCCAAAGTAGGGTCCACTAGCAGGGTGTCAAAACTCTTGAGCTGTCAGCCCAGCCTATAGTGTCTGAATATCTCCAGAGCCCTTAGGAACCCTGCTATTTGAGCAATATATACTTTGGCAGTCAATGAGATTCTGCTGAGACATGCATAAGCATAACCTCTGGAATAACCTCCCGGCTCACTTTGAAGTCTCTTATGCATATAACTCATTTGTCTTTATCCTTTCCCCCTTTTGGTCAAGGTCTTTTTCCAGTTGCATTGCTAGTTGGTGCTTGGTAGTAATCTCTCAGTGCCAGGAAGGCTCATCCCTGCGAGTCATGTCCCACGCTGGGGGGAAGGTAATGCATGTATATGCTGAATTTGGCTGAGAGAGAGGCCACATATAAGCAGCAAGGAGGCTTTCAGGAGGTAACTCTTAGGCACCCTGTAATACTAGGCTGAGTTTCAATTTCAAAAGAAAAGGTTCATAAGTACAGTTATCACTATTAAGGACCCCTCATTGGTCCATCTTCCTTCACTAGGCACTGCCACTATACTCGGGGGATTCTTGCTGTCCCATTAGAGTTTGTGGCCGAGCTCCCCAGGATGGGAATTCAATATTCTTCAGTTTCTTAATGTGTTTTACATTGCTTGATTTTCTTATGTTGAACCAGCCCTGCAAAGCAGGAATAAATCCTACTTGGTCATGATGTGTAAGTCTTTTGATATGCTGTTGGATTCTGTTTGCAAATATTTTGTTGGGAATATTTGCATCTTTGTTCATTAGAGAGATTGGTCTGTAATTTTCTTTTCTTGTAGTGTCTTTATCTGGCTTTGGTAGTAGGGCGATGTTGGCTTCATAAAATATGTTGGGTAATTTTCCTTCTTCTTCAAATTTTTGGAAGAGTTTAAACGGGATTGTTGTTAATTCTTCTCGAAATGCTTGGTGGAATTCACCTGTGAAGCCATCTGATCCTGGACTTTCTGTGCTGGGATATTTTTGATGATGGATTCAATCGCTTACAATGTGATTGACTTGTTAAGTTCTTGTATTTCTTGTAGTGTCAGTGCAGATTGTACATTTCTAGGAATTTGTCCATTTTATCTAGATTTTTTAGTTTGTTGGCATACACTTTCTCATAATATTTCCTGTTATTTTCTATTTATTTCTGTGGGGTCAGTTGTAACTTCCCCGCCTTCATTTCTGATTTTGCTTGTTCGCATCTTCTCTCTTTCTTTCTTTCTTTGTCTATCTAGGGTTTGTCAATTTTATTGATCTTTTCAAACAACCAACTTTTGGTTTGGTTGATTTTCTATATTTTTTGTTCTCAATTTCATTTATTTCAGTACTAATCTTTATTATTTCTTTCCTTTTTCTTGCTTTGGGATTGTTTTGCTGTTCTTTTTCTGATTTTTCTAGTTGTTCAGTAAACCTTTGAGTTTAACTCTTTTCTTCTTTTGTAATGTAGTCATTTAGGGCTATAAATTTCCCCTTCACGACTGCCTTATGTATCCCTTAAGTTTTGGTAAGTTGTGTTCGTCTTTTCATTTTCTCAATATATTTACTGAAATCACTTGCAATTTCTTCTCTTACCCATTGATTGTTTAGGAGTGTGTTGTTTAGCCTCAACACATTGGCTAAATTATCTCTTTCCCGTCCATTGTTGATTTCCAGTTTCATTACATTATGATCTGAGAAGGTGCTTTGTATGATTTCAGTTTTTTTGTATTTATTGAGAGCTGCATTGTGCCCTAACATATGGTCTTTCCTGGAAAAAGATCCATGGGCACTTGAGAAGAATGTATAAACTGCTGAGTTTGGGTGCAGTGTTCTGTATATGTCTGTTAGGTCTAACTTCTTTATCATATTGTTCAAGTTCTCTGTTTCCTTGATGATCATTTGTCTAGTTCTATCTAATGATGTGAGTGGTGTGTTGAAATCTCCAGCTGTTATTCTAGAGAAGTCTATTTCTCCCTTCAGTTTTGCTGGAGTTTCTTTCATGTATTTTGGGCCACCCTGGTTAGTGGCATAGATTTTTATGACTTTTATATCTTCCTCTAAAATTGTCCCTTTTATTAATATGTAATGGCCTTCTGTATCTCTTTTAACTTTTTTTGCACTTAAAGTCTGTTCTGTCTGATATTATTATAGCTCCTATAGCTATTATAGCTACTATACCTCTTTTTTGGTTACTATTTGCATGGAGTATGTTTTTCCTACCTTTTGCTTTCAGCTGGTTTGTATCCCTGGGTCTAAGGTCAGTGTCTTGTAAGCAACATATGAATGGCTCGTGTTTTTTTATCCATTCTGTCAGCCTATATCTTTTGATTGCGGAGTTTAATCCATTAACATTCAATGATATTACTGTAAATGCATTATTTACTTCTATCATTTTATTCTTTGGTTTTCATAGGTCATATCTCATTGTCATCTGTCTTTTTACTCTTTTATTTATCCTTTCTGCTGTTTTTTCTTCTATATTCTCCTCCAAGCTTCTCTCTCCTGTCTTTTTCTTTCAGGTTCTAAGGATTCCTTTTCTATTTCTTGCAAAGTTAGATTCTTTTTTATGAAGTCTCTTGTTCTGTTTGTTTGTGAATATTTTATATTCACCTTTGTATTTGAAGGACAAATTTGTTGGATAAAGAATTCTTAGCTGGCAGTTTTTCTCTTTCATTAATTGTATCATACCATTGTCTTCTCCCTTCCTTAGTTTCTGATGTGAAATCCATGCTACATCTTCCTGGGCGTTCCTTGTATGTGATGGTTCGCTTCTCCCTTACTGCTCTTAGAATTTTCTTTTTATCTTTGACATTTGACATTTTGAGTAGTATGTCTTGGACTATTTATGTTTGGATTTATTCTGATTGGGGTATGGTGTGTTTCTTGTACATGTAAGTTCATTTGTTTCGTGAAAGGTATGAAATTTTCAGCTATTATTTCCTCAGATAATCTTTTCCTTCTCTTCTCCTTCTGGAACTCCCATGACATGTATGTTGTTGCCTTTCATGTTGTCATTCAACTCCCTGAGACCCTGCTCAATTTTTTCCATTCTTTTCTCCCTTTGTTCTTTTCTCTCTTCAGTTTCAGCTGTTCTGTCTTTGGTATCACTTATTCTTTTTCCTAGCATTTCAGATCTGATGTTTTATGCCTCAAGTGTGTTTTTGATCTCACTGTGTATTTCATTCCCTTGAGTTCTGTTAATTTTCTGTTCAGGATTTCAAATTCTTCTTTGTGCTCACTCAGTGTCGTCTTTTTTAAAAAGATTCATTGTATTATTTATTTATGCCCCCCACCATTGTTTTGCCCTCCCTGTCTGCTCTCTGTGTCCATTCACTGTGTGCTCTCAGTGTCTACTCGTCTTCTCTTTAGGAAGCACTGGAAACCAAACCTGGGATCTCCCATGTGGGAGAGAGGCACTCAGTTGCTTAAGCCACCTCAGCTCCCTGCTTTGTTGTGTCTCTCATTGTCTTTCCTCTTTGTGTTTCCTTGTTGTGTCATCTTGTTGCGTCAGTTCACTGCGCCTGCCCGTCGCGCCAACTCTCTCTTGCTTTTCTTCTCCAGCAGATACCGGGAACCGAGTCCAGGACCTCCCATGTGGTAGGTGGGAACTCATTTGTTTGAGCCACATCAGCTTCCCTCAGTGTCTTCTTGATGTCATTTATTTCTTTAGCCATATTGTCTTTCAATTCTTCAGTTTCATTTTGGAAATTTTTGTGCATTTTGTTAATTAGTTGTCTCAAATCCTGTGTCTTTTCTGGGGCTTTGTTATAATCTGTTTCTTGGGCCATGTCTTCCATTTTCTTAGTGAGGCTTGTAATTTTTTGCTGATGTCTGTGCATCTGATTAGGATGGTAGTTTACTTAGATACTCAATTTCTTCCTCTTTCGTAGGGATTTAGTGGTAGAAGGCTGTGTTTTACTGCTGCTCTTTGATTCTTGGTTTAACCTGGATTGTTAGGATTGTCCCTCTTAGTTGCTGTCTACTGGGCTCTTGATCCAGTAATGGGTTGCAGACCCGCTTCTTAGGGCCTGGAAAAGCTTCTCTTATTTACTTGTAATATTCTTATGTGCACTTCTTTGTTCATGCCAGCAGAATGCGCTCTTTGGCAGCTGGCTCAGTTCATTGTCTGGTCAGAGGGTGTTTGCTGCTACATGGACTGGATCAGTGTGATACAGGTTCCTGTCTGGAAACTAAGAGGCTTGTAACTCAAACTTCCTCAGAGACAGCTCTTCAGCTTTCTCTGTAGCCCCTTCCCTTTTCCTGGGTGGGAAATAATTCCACTCCTCTCTGCGTCCTCAGTAACCAGTCCAGGTTGGAAGGGTCAGATCTCCTTATTCTCAGATCTCTTTTGTCCCTTGCCAGCTCCCAAGGCAAGCAGTGGTACTGCACCACCCAGCCTGGAAGGGCTCGTGGGAGATACTAGACCAAATTTGTGGGTCAAAAGCTGAGTCAGCCTTATGCAGTGTCCCTTTCTCTCCCCATTCTTGGGGAGGTGCAGCCTCAACAATCAATCCCAGTAAGAAGAGAGGGTAAAAAGAGAGCATCTGATCTCTCCAGTCCCTTGTTGGCTCCCAGGGCAAACAACAGCCAGGTCCCACCTGGCCTGGAAGGGCTTGGACGCAGCAGACCAAATATGTGGGTCAAAAGTTGAGTCAGCCTTAGTCTGTGTCCCTATCTCTCCCCTTTCCTGGGGTGGTGGATCCCTGGAGCCCCCTTTGTCTGTAGCCGGCCTGAGAATTCTCAATTGTCTTTAGTGTGGGAGAGGGTGTGGCAGTAGCAGCCGCTGGTTTCAATTCACAGCTTTGCCATTATGGTTCCCTTCTTTGCTCCTCTCTCTCCTGGGCGGTGTCTGCCTTCGCCTGGTGTCCCGAACCATGGATCTTTCTCAGGGCCGTTTCAGCCTGTTCTCTAGCTGTTTTTCTGGGAGAGTAGAGTCCTTTGTCTTTCTAGACAGCCATTTTCCCAGCTCTTTTTTTTTTTTTTTAAGTACATTCATTTGTTAATTTGATATTACCATCTGGAGGTATGAAAATATACACTGATCAAATAGGCACAAATAGCATCAGACACACCAATAGAAACATAACACTCACCAACTTGACTCATAATTCTCTCTTTTGATATGTTTGTCTCCAAGTTTTCCTTCACTCCGAATCTCTGATTTTTACGACTTTTAAGATCTCCTCTGGAATTAGTGTTGTCTGTAATATGTAAGCTCGTTCTTGGAAACACACATACACACACAAATTGGAGGAAAAGTTATCTGGGTATTATTTGGTTAACAGGTTTCTTAGCAAGAAAGGTATATTTAGAAAGGTATGCTTTAAATATTTTATTTTAATTCAGTAGTAAAGCTCCCCTCCCCCTGGGCTCTATCATTCCAGGTTTCTGTGGGTTCCCCCCTAGCCTTTCTTAGTGTTTTCCCCAGGGGCTTCTAGTACCATTCCTTTTCCAGTGTCCTTCTTTTCAATAAGCACATTGGTTGGTTCTTAGTTAAAAAATTTCTCCCGTCCCTGGAGTGTTGGAGTTTGGGCCCAGGGGTCTTACCTTTTTGAGAAAGTCTTGTTCTGATTGCTTTTGGTTTATTAGAGCTTTGAGTAGGGTCATTTGCCTTCTAAAGTGCAGGGGGTTTTTTTCCTTTCTTTTTTTTTTTTTTTAACTTGGTCCCTATTGTACCAGATTTCATAGGCAATGCTAACTACACTAGAGATAGGTAATTCTAATCTCCCATCAGTTTTCTGTAGCTTCCTTCTTACATCTGGAGAACTTTAAGTAATGAAGGTTAAAAGTCTTACTTTCTGGACTTTCCGAGTCTATATTAGTGTCTTCCCAATAGGTAGCATAAATTTTTTTCTAGGAAAGCTGAGGGACTTTCTTTTGATTCTTGCATTAACTTCATTTATTCTTTGTAAGTTTATAGCTTCAGGCACCTTTTTCTTCTTTCTTAGCCTGGTCCTCAGCACAATTAGCATTCCATTTAAGATTCTTTTCTGATGTTCTTGAATTCTCTCTAGCATACCCTGGGTTGTCATGACTTTTTCTGTTTCTTATCTGTTTTCTGCTCTGCGTTTCCATTCACTGTTTTCCCTTTATCTGTTGTTATCTGCAAAGCATCAATACCAGTCCAATTACAGTTTGGAATAATTAAGCCTTTTATTTTCTCTGGGTCCTTTTTATAGAATGGGCCACCATTTCCCACCTATGTAAATCTGATGAGGGGAATGAGGTAAGCTTGTACACAAATTCTTCATCTATTCCTAAAGGCATTTCCCGAAGGAGTAGAGATTTTTCCAGTTTAGCTGCTGATCTTAGAGAGCTGTCTTGGCCTATACAGATTTCTTCCCTATAGAACCATACTCTGGCCATTTTCTTCCTAATTCTAAGTTATATTAAGGCCAGACTTTTTTTTACAGGAAAAAACTTCCTGCTTTTTCAAAGCCTCGTCACTGAAATTTTTTCAGTTCTCTCTTTTAATTTAATATATCCTGAATGGCTACATTACAGAATGCAAGTAGAATTAGAATTTCCCCTTTTAAAGAATTTCAGTAACCAATTAGGAATACCTGAGCAATATAAATTAAATCAAACACCACTTTAACAGTTTGGACAGACACTGAATATTTACTATACCTAAGTAACACACACCATTTACTGGACAGACGCTTAGCACATGTATTCTGGATTACTTTTCAGGAGTACACTTAT
>PVKH010044455.1:0-10605 GCA_004027955.1 Chaetophractus vellerosus | reverse complement strand
CCCGTGGCGGGCTTTTTGCCCCGCCCACGGCGGCTTGCCTTCTCAAGGCAGTCTGCCAGCTCAAGGAGGCCCCAGGAACCGAACCCGGGGCCTCCCATGTGGTAAACCGGCGACCTACCAATTGAGCTACAGCCGGCCCCTGTAGCAATTTCTTAAAATAAGACAACAGCGAAATTTACTGCATCAACCGACTTCCATTCACAAAAAATTTCTCTGTAGTTTGCGATACTGTCTGATAGCATTTTACTCACAGTACATCTTTCAAAATTGGAGTCAATCCTCTCAAACCCTGCCTTCTCCTCTGAGCTTACTTTTTCCCCAACTGTGGGCATAGAGGCATAGGGCTCATCTCTCCCCTCTCTTCAGGGCCTCCTCTCTTTGAGCCTCTCAGCGGCCTCTTTCCAAGCCTCTGTGCTCCACTGATTCCAGCCTCTGGCCTCTGGCCCCTCTCTCAGTCTCTCGGGGATTCTCTTGTCTCTGCCATCTTTTTCTGTGTCTCTGCAACTTTCAGTCCTCTGTTTATAAAGGACTCCAGCAAGAGGACCAAGACCTACCCTGGGTCATGCCTCACCGAAGCAATCTAATCAAAGGTCCGCCAGCTGAATCCAATCTAATTAAAGGTACCCAGACCCACAGAAACTGATTAGATCCAAGAAAATGATCTTTCCTGGGACCCACAAAAGTTTTTAAACTGTCACATTTATGTAATATTCTAAATACTTCGTTGTCATTTCAACAAGATGTTCACAGCATCTTCACCAGGAGTAGATTCCATCTCAATAAAGCACTTTCTTCGCTTAACCAAGTTTTATCATGAGATTGCAAGTAACATCTTCAGGCTCTATTTCTAATTCTAGTTCTCTTACTATTCCCACCATTATCTGTAGTAACTTCCTCCACTGAAGTCTTGACTTCAAAGTCATCCATAAGAGATGGAATCAACTTCTTCCAAACTCCTGTTATGTTGATATTCTAACCTCCTCCTGTGAATCACGAATGTTCTTTATATTTTTATTTATTTCCTCCCCTCCCCCAGAAGGTTCTCTTGTCTGTCTGCTTGATGTTTACTTGCCTTCTTCAGGAGGCACTGGTAACTGAACCTGGAACCTCCCACATGGGATGCAAGAGCCCTACAGCCTGAGCCACATCTACTCCCTGCAGGCTGCGGCATCTGCTGGCTTCTGGCATCTACTTGTTTAAGCATAGACTCGTTGGCAGCGGGTGCAGTGTCTAGCTTGTTGCAGTGGGTGTGTTGCCTGCTTATCTTCTTTAGGAGGCACTGGAGAACCCCCCCCCCCAATGTGGTAGGCAAGTGCCCAACTGGTTGAGCCACATCTGCTTCCCACGAATGTTCTTAATGGCATCTAGAATGGTGAATCCTTTCCAGAAGGTTTTCAATTGACTTTGCCCGGATCCATCGCAAGAATCACTATGGCAGCTATAACCCTATGAAATATTTATTAAGAAATAAATAATAAGACTAGAAAATAGAAATGAATTACTAGAAGGAAAGCTAAAAAAATATAACATGGGACTGTATATTATAGTGAAACCTCATGTGAAATATGAATATGAGTAATATTGCATATATGAGTGGTTTTCTTTGAAACTGAACAAATATATGTTAATGTTACAAGATGTTAACATCAGGCAAAAAAACACAAAAAAACCCACATTATGGTAAGTGAAAGAAACCAGACGCAAAGTACTGCATATTATATGATGTATATTGAATGACACCATTTATATAAGATGCAAATACAAATCAATTAAGATGAAATTAGATTAGTGGTTATGTAGGGCTGGGGAAGGACAGAGGAATTGAGAGGTAACTGCTAAGGAGTGTGGAGTGTTTCTTTTTGGAGTAATGAAATTGTTCTAAAGTTTTTTGTGGTGATAAATGCACAGCACTGTGACTATACTAAAAACTACTGATTGTACACTTTGGATGGATTTGCATGATATGTAAATATATCTTAATAAAACTCATAAAAAATAAAGTGAATTATAGGTTACCAAGGACAGGTGGGGAAGAGGGTTGGGAATGGGAAGTAATGCTTAATGAGCATAGTGTTTTGTTTGGGGTGATGGAAAAGTCTGGAAATGGACTGAATGTAATTAGTACCACCAAACTGTATACTTGAAAGTGATTAAAATGGAGAATGTTATGTTGTGTATATGGAACCACACAAAAATTTTTTTTTGAAACCTGCAAAAAATGAAAATTGAAATGACTCACTGATCCATGGGCTACAGAATGGATGTTATGTTAGCAGGCATGAAAACAACATTAATTTTGTTGCACATCTCCACCAGAGTTCTGGGATAATCAGATGCATTGTCAATGAGCAGTAATATTTTGAAAGGAATTTTTTTTTTAAAGATTTTTTTTTTACTTATTATACATCCCTCCCTTCTGCTTGTTCTTGCTTTGTTTATTTTCTTTGTGTTCCTCTGTGTCTGCTTGTCTCCCCCCTGCTGGGGCGACCCGCCAAGTCAGCTCACAGGCGCGGCGGCCCGCCTGCTTGTGGGGGCTTGTTCTTGCTCATGGGGGCTCGCCTTTGCCCACGGGGGCTTGCCCTGCCCGCACCGGCTTGCCTTCTCCAGGCAGTCTGCCTGCTCGGGGAGGCCCCAGGGACTGAACCCGGGGCCTCCTATGTGGTAAACCGGCGCCCTACCAACTGGGCTACAGCCAGCCCCAGGAATTTTTTTTCTGAGCAGTAGGTCTGAGTAGTGGGCTTAAAATATTCAATAAACCATGTTGTAAACAGATAGATGTTATCCAGGTTTTGTTATTCCATTATAGAGCACAGGCAGAGTAGACTTAGCATAAATCTTAAGGGCCCTAGGACTTTTGGAATGGCAAATGAGCACTGGCTCCAACCTAAAGACACCAGCTGCATTAGCCCCTAACAAGAGGATCAGCCCTTTGAAGTTTTGAAGCCAGGCATTAACTTCTCCAGGTATGAAAGTCCTAGATGGCATCTTTTTCCAGGAGAAGGCTGTTTTATGTACATTGAAAAATCTGTTTTTTTTTAGCATAGCCACCTTCATCAAATATCTTAGCTAGATCTTTTGAATAACATGCTGCTTCACCTTGCACTTTTATGTAAATGGAGACATCTTCTTTCCTTAAACCTCAGGAAACAACCTCTGCTAGAGCTTCAAACTTTTCTAATGCAGCTTCCTCACCTCTCCCAGCCTTCATAGAATTGAAGAAAGTTAGGGCGTTGCTCTGGATTAGGCTTTGGCTTAAGGGAATGTTGTACCTGGTTTGATCTTCTATCCAGACCGCTAAAACTTTCTCCATATCAGCAGTAAGGCTGGTTCACTTTCTTATCATTTGTGTTGTTCACTGGAGTATTACTTTTCATTTCCTTCAAGAATGTTCCATTTGATTCACAACTTGGCTAAGTCTTTGGTACAAGAGGCCTAGATTTCAGCCTATCTCAGCTCATGACATGCCCTCCTCACTAAGCGTAATCATTTCTAGTTTAAAGTGAAAGATGTACAGATCTTGTTTTCACTTTGAACACTTAGAGGTCACTGAAAGGTTATTAATTGGCCCAATTTCAATATTGTTGTGCCTCAGGGAATAGGGGCTCCTGAGGATAGGGAGAGAGATAGTGGAGCAGTCAGAACACTCAAAACATAAGTAACATTTATCAATTAAGTTCGCCATCTTATATGACTGTGTTTCATGACTCCCCAAAACAATTACAATAACACTAATTACAGATCACCATAATGGATATAATAATGGAAAAGTTTGAAATATTGTGAGAATTAACAAAATATTACATGGAGACATGACGTGAGCACATGCTGTTGGAAAAATGGTGTTGATACACTTGCTTTAGGCAGGGTTGCCACAAACCTTCAATTTGTGAAAAAAAGTTCAAGAAAGCAAAACATAATAAAACGAGGTATGCTTGTAAAATATATCAGCAGTCAAAAAGAAATAACACTCAGAGGTGATTAAAAAAGACACACACCTATTAGTGAAGGAAGATTCCTTAGAAATAAGAGCAGATGGTGCAGATAAAAAAAATAAATTGACTTTGATTTTTTAAAAAGTATAAGATCAAGAAGTTTAGTTTATAATCAGTAGGACCGCAGCAAATGCTGTTTTTATTAGGTTCCTGTTTTCTTTTTAATGTATTCCTGACAAAGTTTTTGTGGTATTTCCCTAGCCCTATTTATACTCATAAGCCCTGTTATTATTTTTGTGTTTTGTTTTTTTAAATTTATTTTTAAATTTATTTATCCCCCCCTTGCTGCTTGTGCTGTGTCCATTTGCTGTGCATTTTCTGTGTCTGTCTGTCTCCCTTTGTTGCGTCATCTTGCTGCATTGCGCAGGCTGGCTTGCCTTCACCAGGAGGCCCCAGTAATCAAACTCGGGGCCTCCCATATGGTAAATGGGAGCCCAACCAGTTGAGCCACATCCGTTTCCCCATAAGCCCTTTAAATTGAGCAATTTTGCATAGAGCAGTGTGATTTTTAGGAATGCATATGACGCATTATAGCAAAATTAACTGTACTGAAAAAGGAATTAGGAGCAGACAGAAAATTCAGGAAGCAGAGGTGACTTTAAACAAACTGTCATTAATTTCTTTAGAAAAGTAAGAGAAGAGATTATGTTCAAGAAACAGGAATATGATGCAATTAAAAGCTGACTATTCAGTGGCAATATTAGAAATTAAAACTATTACAGCAGTAATAAATCAAAAGTTGGGTGGAAAGATAAAGTTGAAACCTCCCTAAGGCAGAATATAAAAACAAGCAAACAAATGAACACTGAAATGGAAAGTAAGAATATTAGGCAATCAATATAGGTGATAAGGTATCCAAACAATAAGTTTCTGGGGAAAAAAATAGAAAGACTTATTATTGAAGAAATAATACCAGAAAATTTCACAGAATTGAAGGACGTGTTTCTAGTATGACAGAGCTCACCGAGCACACTGCCCAATGAAAGGGGAAAAAAAAGAAAAGACTCACACCAAGGTACATCATCATGAAAGTTCAGAATTCTCACATAATGAGAAGATTCTAAAAAAGCTTCTGGAGATAAAACAACAGACCACACATGAAGAACCAGGGATCTGAATGGCACTGGATTTCTCAGTAGCAACATTAGAAGCTAGAAAACAATGATTTCCAACCTGGAATGCAATACCCAGCTAAATTATTAATTGTAAAAAGAGAATTTTCAGACATGCAAAGTCTCAAAGTATTTTCCTCTCATGCATCCCTTTTCAGGAAGTTCTTAGAATATGTAATCCACCAAAGTAAGAGAATAAACCATAGGTGGGAAGACATGGGATCCAGGAAACAGGAGAGGCAAAGAAATTTTCAGCGTGGTTATAAAAGCAAGTACAGGGTAACAGGTGAGAAGTTGGCCCAGAAAGAAGTCCAAATTGGAGAAGATGAATGGTTCTAAAAACAAAAAGCTGTTAGGTACCTTATGTGTTTGAAGTTTCATATATTAATCAGGGAACTGAATTTTCAATATATGGAAGTTAAGGAAATGAAAAAAGCAGAAAAATTAACTTAGAAGCAAAACATACAAGAAAGGAAATGCAATTATAATATTATAGTATTAAAGTATTACAGGGGATTAGTGAACAATATTAACACAGTCATAATAATATCAATACCTGAATTTATTAAACCCCAAATTGTGATATGATAATATTGGAAGGATATGGGGAGGCAAAGAGTGTGTATGTCTGGGTGTGTGTGTGTGTGGTGAGAGTGTATTTACATTTCATAGTACATAATGTCTAAAACTGAAAAATCAAGAAATAATAATAGTATATAGAAATTCAGTAAATAATAGAAGAAAGAGCTTAAGATTTAAAAATGGCAAATAGGAAAGAGGGGTGGAGCAAAGTTTGGCTATTTTTGTTATAAGCCTTGTAAAATTTTCTAATTTATTCATCTTTGTATATGTACTGTTTTTGTAAAAATAGCAAATTAGAAAAACAAAAGAAAAGGATCATTTTCACCTGTCCAAGCTCTTCATTCAGATCTGAAGTATTGACTTGAGCTTTCTGATCTGATTCTTCATGATAGAGATCAAGATCCCAGCCAATAAAAAATGATCCAAGAAATTTCTGCATTTCAACCGTCACATATAATGAAATTGGAATGATGAAATTGTAGAGTACCAAAAAAGCAAGGAAGTCTGAAATAAATCTCAGAATCTAGGAAAAATGAAGATTGTTTGATAAGAAAAAATGCATGAGAGTTTCTTCAGCATTGCTGATGAAAATTATCAGAAAATTTTCATGTCTAAGTAAACAGACCACCAACTATATTCTGAGGTATAATCTCATGAATTAAAATTCATTAATTTAATTATCCTTTTAATACTATAATTTCTTTTAGCTATTTTATTGCTTATTAGAATCTTATCAAAGTAAAGGAAGAGAAGATTAAATTCACATTATTTAATTTGTTACTTTTTGAGAGCTAATAAAAAGCCTGGTGCAACTGAAACTACCTTTGGAGTGTAATTATCCATTTTACTCCCACCTTTCAAAATCACAGATAATTAGAAACTGACTCTAACTTTAGCTAGACCAAAATAGCTAGAAACGAGATCTTTCAGGTACGGATTATACAGGAATAGCCTACTTCAATGGCACGGCACAGCAGTACCACATTTCAACATGGATTTTGTGAAAGATAAAATACATTATTGTGTATGATCCTAAAAATACGACCATGTGATTATCTGCATTGTTGTCTCTTGAGATCCAAATGTGTCTTCCAATATTTATTATTTAATCTAAAGTAAAATTTGGAAAATTTATTTATAAAAATTGAAAGTTAATTCTCTTGGTAGTCTGTATTTAATCAGTTTAAAACTTTATATGACATAATTTGTATATTACTTCATACCAGCAATAGACTGACAAAAAGACTCCTTGAATTATTCAAACAGAATTCAAAATAAATCAACTTAGACTTTATGATAAATTATAGTAAATGGAATTTAAAAAATGAATTTGAAGTATTGAAATGGAATGCAAATAAGGACTCTTATAACTATTCAAATCATGAGAATACAACTGCTCATGACCTTAACTGTAAAAAGCACACCAGTTCAAACATGCTGCTGACTCTTCATTTGCAATGTCATTTCATCAACCTTCATTTTGGTGGTTTCTGGAGATCACAGTGGTTCCTCCCTTCAGATTTTACTACCAAAGCCTTAACTGAGCCAAAGAATAAAGTTTCCTTTACAGCAGAGTCGAGAACACCATAAAATACCTTACTACTATTTCTCTGATGTTCTGTTTTTTGATTATACCAAGGTTCATCCCATTTTTCTTCAGTTTGCCAACTATATTTCAAAATAGTACTGATGATGGCTTCAGAAATAAGGATTATTAGATAAATTATCAAAAATGTATTCATTGACCTGAAATGAAACGAGAATAAGAAAACATATCAGTTATGTGTTGTTATATTTATTTGCTTCAAAGTAAATACATGATATTAAATGAGATATTACAATACATACAGTATTACTGTGGCTATTTTAAAG
Source organism: Chaetophractus vellerosus (assembly GCA_004027955.1). Classification (NCBI taxonomy): domain Eukaryota; kingdom Metazoa; phylum Chordata; class Mammalia; order Cingulata; family Chlamyphoridae; genus Chaetophractus; species Chaetophractus vellerosus. The sequence goes on along the minus strand of PVKH010044455.1, from coordinate 3,047 downwards.
GATACAGTGTTTGTTTTCAAGAAATGACCATTCCATACAATAAAAGAACTAATTTTAAAAGAACCTAGTACACCAGCAATAAAAGAACTAATGCAGACAGATAACAAGCTTGACTATTTACTATAGCTATGTTAATGTCCAAAATGCTTATAGTAAATGACAGTTTTGGCTAGTTATTTTTTTCCATAAGTATTTATTCTGAGATTTTAACATTTTCAAGACACATCTAAAGATAAGGGTAAAAATAACTAACATTTATATAATATAAAAATTTTACAAATCTTCTATCATTCCATTACCTTATCTAGTCTTTATAAAAACATGTGAAGAACAGATTATTATACTCTTTACTGATGAGGGAATTGATTTTAGAATACCTCTTCTTTTTACTAACAGGCAATCTCACATGTATTCAATTTTAAGTTTAAGAAACATACATTTTTGATACAATTAAAGCAACTTTTTATCATGAAAAAATTTAAAAAATACAAAAAACAAATGGAATGGTATAATGGACCCTCATGCACTCAATGAATTTTGTTGTATTTTTTTTAAGAGATTTATTTAGCACCACCTCCGCCCATCGTCTGCTCTCTTTGTGCATTCACTGTGTGTTCTTCTTTGTCTGCTTGTCTTCTCTTTAGGCAGCATCGGGAACCAATCCTGGGACTTTCTTGAGGGAGAGAGAGGCCCTCATCTCTTGTGCCACCTCGGCTCCCTGGTCTGCTGCGTCTCTTATTGTCTCTCCTCTGTGTCTCTTTTTGTTGTGTCATCTTGTTGTGCCAGCTCTCTGCGTGGGCCAGCACTCCATGTGGGCCAGTTCTCTACATGGGCCATCTTGCCACACAGGCCAGCTTGCCTTCAGGGAATCTAACCCTGGACCTCTTATATGGTAGATGGGAGCCCAATGGCTTGAACCATATCTGCTTCTACCCAATGAGTTTTTGATGAAAAATGCAGGCTTTGTAAAATTCTTCTTTTTTTTTTTTTAAGATTTATTTATTTTATTACAAATCTCCCCTTCCCCCCCGCTGTGGCAACGCGCCGAGAGTGGACACTGCGCAGGCGCGGCTTTCCCCGCTTATGGGCGGTCTCTGCGTCTGTTCACGGCCGGCTTTCAGTTCGTGGGTGGCTGGCTGCGCTCCATCTGCGGGCGACCTGCCCTGCCCGTGGCGGCTCTTGCCATGTCCGTGGCAGCTTCTTGCCCTGCCCACGGCGGCTCCGGCCTGCCCACGGCGGCTCGCCATTCTCAAGGCGGTCTGCCCGCTAGGAGAGGTCCCCGGGAATCGAACCCAGGGCCTCCCATGTGGTATGCCGGCGCCCTATCCACTGGGCTATCGAGCCGGCCCCGTAAAATTCTTAAAGATAGAATGCCTGAACTCACATTTTTTCACCCTGAGGCTCTCCATAATTTAACCTAATCTTAACTATGCAACAATTTGATATTCCAATATCCTCCAATTTAAACCGTACACTGTAGTAGGAGTGGGTGAGGAGTGAGGGGGACAAGAAAGGAATGAATGTTTTTGTTTGGCTACTATGTGCTAGGTATGGCATGGAGAACACCATGCATAGTACCTCACTTACTTCCCCCAATGAGGCAATGAAACAGGTATTACATTTTTTAAAGAGGAGAACATTTGGCTCAAAGGAAATAATAGCTGGCCCAAAGTTACATAGCTAATGCATAGGAGATTTGAAGTTCAAATTTACATCTGTCTGAATCCAAATTCTGACCTTTTCCACTAAAGTAATAACGTCTCCTTGTTATCCTCCTATGGAATGCCTGCCTTATTTTCATCTTTCTGTTTTTGCTCATGCTATTCCCCACATCAAACTTCCTCTCCCCTTTGCCTCTATTATTTAACTATTTTTCAAAGTTTAACTTAAAAGCCACTTTCTTCCTGAAGTCTGTCCTAATTAGTTTATATTCAACTTTCTCTTTTTCTTATTTTTTTCACTTTATTTTCAAAGAAGCTTTAGGTTACAGAAAAGTCACACAGAAAATGTAGGGGATTACCATATACCCCAACCCCCTCACATTTTCCCCTATTAATAACATCTTACATGAATATGGTACATTTGTTACAACTGATGAACAAATATTGAAGCATTGCTACTAACCATGGTCCAATGGTTTACATTATGGTTTACATTTTGCACTATAGACTTTTATAGGTTTTGATAAAAATGTATAATGGCTTTTATCTGTTATTGCAGGATCATGCAGAACAATTCCAATGCCCTAAAAAACACCCCATGTTCCATCTATTCTTCCCTCCCTCTACCTTCGGAACTCAACTTTTTCTTATTGAAACTTAAGATTAGTACTACACCCCTTTACTATTATATAATTTTTCATTGTTCATTAGTTTTAACTTCCAACTTGATTGAAAACTTCAAAAGGAGAGGAAACATATCTCAGAAAATCTAACACAATAACACATCCATAAGAAACATTCAAAAAATATTTCTATCCTGAGTTTTCTCAAGCAAAGTTCAGTCAAGAGCTTCAAAATCCTTTAACAGTTTGTGAATAAGACTTTCAAAGTTGAGACTTGATTTCTGATGAGAAATTAGCACTTAGTCTTACTGGGGCTCCCCTGTACATAATGTATTGCATACCTCTTGCAGCTTTCAGATCTTTCTCCTTGTCCTTGGTGTTTGACTACTACGTGTCTGTGTGCTGTTCTCTCTTTAAGTTTATCCTGTTTGGGGTTTGTTAGGCACCTTGAATGATTATATTTAAGTTGTTAAATTTGGGAAGTTTTCTGCCATTATTTCTTTGAATACTCCTTCTGCTCTTTTCTCTTTCCTCCTTCTGGGACTATCATAATATGCATTATTGGTGTCCTACAAGTCTCATGGGCTGTTAACTTTTTTATCATTTTTCTTTCTGCTCCTCAGCCTGAATCATTTCAATTGTCTTATCTTTGAGTTTACTGATTCTTCTGTCACCGTAAATTTACTGCTGAAACTCTCTAAGGAAATTTTCATCTGTTATTGTGGTCTTCAACTCCAGTGTTTCTATTTGGTAGCTTTTAAAA
>PVKH010044454.1:0-10606 GCA_004027955.1 Chaetophractus vellerosus | reverse complement strand
CTGCTTGCTCTTGCTGTGTGTCCATTCTTCTGTGTTTTTCTATGTCTGCTTCTTGTCTCCCCCTGTCTTTGCGGCGGCGCGCCGAGTTGGCCCTCCGCGGTGGCGGCTCGCTCCGTTCATGGGTGGCTCCATTCCGTTTTCACAGGCGGCTCCGCTCCATGTTTTGCGGGCAGCAGTCCTCCATGTTTTTGTGGGCTGCCGGCTTCCGCTTCGCAGGCAGCAGCTCCGCTTTTCACAGGTGACTTTGCCATGCCCGTGGGGGCTCCGCCCTGCCTGTGGCGGCTTTTTTTTTGCCTTGCCCACGGTGGCTCTGCCCCGCCCATGGCGGCTTGCCTTTCTCAAGGCCGTCTGCCCGCTGGGAGAGGTCCCCGGGAACCGAACCCGGGGCCTCCCATGTGTTACCCCAGAGCGCTCTTTATCCACTGAGCTATCTAGCCGGGCCCCAAGGAACATTTTTAAAGCTGAGTTTTTTTGATCTGGCATTTGCCTGGTTACTGCAACTCTTTTTCTATAGGGATTTCTAGGGTTTTGAGGAAGATGGCTTTGCCAGTTTTTGCTAGTTTTTCTAAGACTCTGTGGGGGAATGGCACCCTTGAGCATCTTGTGCTGCCATCTTCATGGACCAGAAACCTCATTCATTTTTATTATTGTCATTTATACTATACTTTTTCTGATTTCTGGACATGAACGCTAGATTTCCCTCTAAATAGTACTTTATCTATCTCATGAACTTTGGTAAGTAGTGATTTTACTATCATCCAGTCCTAAGCATTTACTAAGAAAATGCTTTCTTCACCATGCTTTTTTTTTTGGTTACATATCCCCCCCCCCTTTCTGCTTGCTCTTGCTGTGTGTCCATTCTTCTGTGTTTTTCTATGTCTGCTTCTTGTCTTCCCCCGTCTTGCGGCGACGTGCCGAGTCGGCCCTCCGCAGAGGCGGCTCGCTCCGTTCATGGGTGGCTCCATTCCATTTTCACGGGCGGCTCCGCTCCATGTTTTACGGGCAGCAGTGCTCCGTGTTTTGCGGGCTGCCTGGCTTCCGCGCTTCGTAGGTGGCAGCTCCGTGTTTCACGGGTGACTTTGCCATGCCCGTCGCGGCTCCGCCCTGCCCATGGCGGCTTTTTGCCTTGCCCATGGCGGCTTTGCCCCGCTCATGGTGGCTTGCCTTTCTCAAGGCCGTCTGCCCGCTCGGAGAGGTCCCCGGGAACCGAACCCGGGGCCTCCCATGTGGTACACTGGCGCTCTTTATCCACTGAGCTATTTAGCCGGCCCATGCTTTCTTCTTTAACCCATGAATTATCTGGAAGTGCTTTTTAATTTCTATAGTTTTTTTACTATATTAATATTAATATTTAGTTTTACTGCACTGTGCTAAAAAATGTGGTCCTTATGATACTGATTCAAAATATTCCAAGTGTATCCACCATTTGTTTGGTGCAGAATTCTATACGTATTTATGACATAAAGTTTATCAAATATATTGTTTAAATATGCCATAGCCACACTTCTGCATGTGTCCTTGAGTTATTAGTTATTGAAAAAAGTTGATTAAAAATCCTGTATGCTTTCAACTAATTCAGTCAATTTCTGATATGTAAAATTTGAGGTTTATGTTAGTGTAATGGTTTGGCAGTTTTATGCAATTATGAATTCCAAAAATATAAATTGAATTATGCTTGTAGACTGATCTCTTCATCTGGGCATGACTGGGGCATTAACTGCCACGTTGGTGGGACGTTGAGCCCCACCCCTCGGTGGGTGTGGTCTCAAGTATAAAAGGCTAGACAAAAGAGAGATTTGAGAGGCAGATTTGAGAAGCAATTCTGATGTTGGAGAGGAGCGCTCCAGGAGAAGACAAGTGAGCCGTTTGCCTGATAGTCTACAGCTGGCCTTATGGAGAGACACAAAAGCGTTGAGAGCCTCATGGTCTACAGCTGAACTTGTGGAGGAAACAGAAGCTAAGCCGGGAGAGAAACGCAGCCCCGGTAACAGAGGAACCCAGAAGCCTGAACACTGGAGATGTCGGCAGCTGTCTTGCTCCAATGTGTGGACTTTGGTGAGGGAAAAAATTTATGCTTTGTGGCCTGGTAACTGTAAGCTTCTACCCCAAATAAATACCCTTTATAAAGACTGACCAATTATTGGTATATTTCAAAAGGCACCCCTGTGGCTGACTAATACAGTTAGTAAATGTAAATAGACTGAAGACTGCTTTACCTTGTTGGTGGATTATTCCTTTTATCATTAAGCACCTTCCCCTTTTAATTCAAAAAATGCTTTTTATCTTTTCATTGATAATAATTTTGCTATACCATTTTTCTTGATATTAAATTTATCTTCCTTTTATCTCTTTTTTTTTTTTCATTTTCAACACTTTATGAAGATTTCCAAACATACACAAAAGTTGAAAGAACTGTATGGTGAATACCCATATACTCATGGAATTCTACTCTGCAATAAAGAGGAACAAACTCTTGATGCATGCAACAACATGAATGAACCTCCAGGATATGGATATATGTATTTTTGAATGTATCTCTTTGTATAGCTTTTTAAGTGATTGTTCTAGATATCACATTAAATAAACATGTTAACAGTTTACTGGTGTCATCATTTTACTAGTCTGAGTCAAGTATAGAAACCTTGAGAAAGTCACAGAAGCAAGACACTGAAAGCAATGAAACTTGGAAAAGAGAATGACCAGCAGACACTGCCATGTGCCTTGCCATATGGTAGAGCACCCAAGGATCGGTGGCAGCTGGTGTTTGGGAAGAAAGCATCATCTTGATGATGCCTTGATTTGGACATTTTCATGGTCTCAAAACTGATATTCACCTAGCAAAACGTTTTTATAACATGGCAGCTGAAGCTGGCCCAGATGTACAAGTACCAGTCTTCCTAGCACTCTGCAAATTGGGAGCTGTCTATTTCTTGCAGCACATATGGGAAACAAATATTCGAGATGTATTCACCCATCTTGATATGGACCAGCTTTTGGGACCTGAGTGGGACGTTTACCTCATGACTATCATTGTGTTGCTCTTGGGAACAGTTATATCTTACAGGCAGAGGCAGCACCAAGACATGCCTCTGCCCAGGCCTCCAGGGTCACAATAAGAGGCACTGTGTCCAGTCTTGATCAATGACAACCAAGGACAATGTTTGCTGAAAACACTTGCATTTGATTTAGGACTTTGGATCAGTGGCCACCTCCTGGAAGAGGCACAAGGAAGCATTAATTCTTAAAGCTGCTTAGAATCTGATGCTTTATTTTCAGGGATAAGTAACTCTTATCTAAACTGAGTTGAATGTTCATTTCAGTGTGATATGGAATAACAACTCTCAGTGGCTTTCCTGCCCACCCCCGCCCCCCAATGCGAGACACTCAAAGTAATGTCTACTGTATTCAGCTGTCTTTCTTGGGTCTTTTGGTCAATCTCTCAATCTGCCTAAGTTTTTACCTCAACCATCTTTAAGGTCTTGATCATTTACACTAAAAACTGATTAATGTAAAAAGGGAAACCCAGTTAGTTGCAAATTTAACCTTAACATGTTTCAAAGTCTGAAAATAGAACTTGCCTTTTAAATTAAAAACAGAGAGAGAGAAACATGTCATCAAAGTGTTTTGGACCTGTGATAACTGAGAAACCATTTAATCAGACCACATGCAAGTATGCATATTTAGCATATTTGTTATTTATTTATTTTTAACCAATATAGTTCTTTTTTTTTTTTTGTTACATATCCCCCCCCTTCCTGCTTGCTCTTGCTGTGTGTCCATTCTTCTGTGTTTTTCTATGTCTGCTTCTTGTCTCCCCCGTCTTTGCGGTGACGCGCCGAGTCGGCCCTCCGCGGAGGCGGCTTGCTCCGTTCGTAGGTGGCTCCATTCCGTTTTTCACGGGCGGCTCCACTCCATGTTTTGCGGGCAGCAGTGCTCCGTGTTTTGCGGGCTGCCCGGCTTCCGCGTTTCGCAGGCGGCAGCTCTGTGTTTCACCAGGTGACTTTGCCATGTCCATAGGGGCTCCGCCCTGCCCGTGGCGGCTTTTTGCCTTGCCCACGGCGGCTTTGCCCTGCCCACGGTGGCTTGCCTTTCTCAAGGCCGTCTGCCCGCTCGGAGAGGTCCCCGGGAACCGAACCCGGGGCCTCCCATGTGGTACACCGGCGCTCTTACCCACTGAGCTATCTAGCCAGCCCCCAAACTTGTTATTTTAAAAGGCCAGGTTGGGAACTTTCTTATTATTGATTTGTCACACTTTATACTATACTTCTCTCCTTCAGAGATTGAAAGACCTTGTTAAGGAGCCTTAGGTGAATTTAATACTCTTTGGAATAGAATATATATAAAACATTGTGAACTGACTCCTTGAGCTAACACTTACTCAATGTTAATTTGCTTGCTGAGCATACAGAGCTTTGATCTGGAAGCCAGAGGATGGACTGAGTGGGAGAAATTAGAGAACAATATTCAAGAACTCTGGATGGGGTATCAAGATCATAGACACACTTCCCCAAAAGTTGAAGCCTTTGTTCCCAGGATTTATTTCACTTTACATTTCTTATTGCACAAAGAACAGATCACCCTCCTGAATTCTTTAAATATGAAATATCATCGCCAGGATATGGCCCACGGTGACTATCAGTATAATACCAAAACTCAGACAAAGAGTCAAAGATTGATTAAATTCGGTGGTTGAGAAAAGCCAAAGGCTGTTCGCACTACTCTTTAGTGTTCAGGCAGATATTTATTTCTGCCAGTTTTCTATTTCAGTAGAAGTGATCTGCTTGCTTAGCTAACATATTTACCATCCTCTCATTGTTAACATTAGGAAATTCAAGGCTACTTGCACCTCAGTTTTGTCTGGTTTTATTTTTTTTTATTTTTATTTTTTTAAGATTTATTTTTATTTATTTATATATCCCCCCCTTGCTGCTTGTTCTTGCTGTGTTCATTGCCTTTGTGTTCTTCTGTGTCTGCTTGTCTCCCCCTGCTGTGGCATCCCACCGAGTCAGCTCACTGCACGGCAGCTTGCCCTGCCCATGGCGGCTTTCCAGCTCATGGCGGCTTGCCTTCTTGAGGCGGCCTGCCTTCTTGAGGATGCCCCAGGAACCGAACCCAGGGCCTCCCATGTGGTAAACCAGGGCTCTACCAATTGAGCCACAGCTGGTTCCCTGTCTGCTTTTTAAATAGTATGGAAAAACAACAATAAAAAAGAAAACTGGGAACTTCACATATCATACACACACAATAGAAAACTTAAACTGAATTTGTATTTCTTTTAATTACTAGATGGTGGTGCTCACCAGCCTAATCTAGTCTGAGATTACATTAGCAGCTAGCAGGCTTTCTATGCCTGCTACCTCAGTCTGTTTATATTAACCTGTATACCGTTTTTCCACAACCCATCATCTGCCAGAAAACTTGAAGAGTATATTACCTGTAAAGTTGTAAGGCTTTGGTTTTTGAAATTGGGGTTGTATTTAGAACTAGATTCATTTAATCTATAATGGACACAATAGAGATGGATCATCTCTCTCTTTTTAAATTAAATTGGCCAATCTTTGCTTTTTTAAAAAAAAGAAATTGTGGGTTTACAAAACAATTGCACATAAAATACCTGATTCCCATATACCACACATCCCCCAACACCTTGCATTGGTGTTGAACATCTGTTACAACTGATGATAGTATTTTTTATAACTAGTTTTTTTTTTAAACAGTAGTTACCTTTGTTATAATTGAGAAAATATTACTATTATCTATTATCCATAATTTACATTACATGTATTTTCCCCATATATTATCCTATTACTAACACCTTGTATTAGTATTGTACATTTATTATAATTCATGAAAGAATTTTATTATACTTTTACTAGTAGGTAGTCTATCATCTACAATAGGGTTCACTAGGTTGTACAGTCCTAATCTTTTATCTTTAAATTTTTATTCTAGTAATACATATATCCTAAAGTTTCCGCTTTTAACTACATTCAATTCTATAGTTCAGTGCTGTTGATTACACTCACAATGTTTTACCATCACCTCCATATATTTCCACACATTTACCATCAACCTAAATAGAAATTCTGTATAAGCACCAATTCCCTATTTTCTAGCCCCAAATCTCTTGGTAACCTATATTCTAGATTCTAACTCTTTGAGTCTGCTTATTATAATTAGTTTGTAACAGTGAGATCATACAGTATTTGTCCTTTTGTGTCTGACTCATTTCACTCAACAAAATGTCCTCAAGGTTCATCCATGTTGTAAATGTACCAAGACTTCATTTTTTAAAAATGGCTGAATAATAGTTCACTGTATGTACTTAAATACATTTTGTTTATCCATTCATTGGTCGATGGATACCTGGGTTGCTTCAATCTTTGGGCAATTGTGAATAAGGCTGCTATAAACATTGATGTGCAGTATCTGTTTAAGTCCCTGTTTTTAATTATTTGGGTATATACCTCGTTGTAGATTTGCTGGATCATATGGTAATTCTATATTTAGATTCCTGAGGAACTGCCCAACTCTCTTCCACAAGGGCTGCACCATTTTACATTGTTACTAGCAATGAATGAGTGTTCCTATTTCTCTACATCCTCTCCAACACTTGTAGTTTTCTGCCTTTTTTTTTTTTTAAAATAATGCAATTCTAGTGGGTGTGAAATATCTCATTGTGGTTTTGATTTGCGGAGGTACTGGGACCATGTAAGTAGGAAGAGACAGTGCTCAACCACTGAGCCACATTGGCTCCCCTGAGTTGGTTTATCCATTTATTTGCTTGTTGTTTGTTCTGTTTTTAGGAGGCATTGGGAACTGAACCTGAGACCTCCCATGTGGGAAGTGGGCACTCAATTGCTTGAGCCACATTTGCTCCCGAAAGTTTTTAATTTTGATAAAGTCCAATTTATCTATGTTTTACTTTTGTCACTCATGCTTTTGGCATCATACCTGAGAAATTACTGCTTAATCTAAGGTTAAAAAGATTTACTCCTATCTTTTCTTCTCAGAATTTTGTAGTGTTAGCTTACATTTAGGTCAATAATTCGTTTAAGTAGATAATTCATTTTGAGTTAATTTTCGGATATAGTAGGAGGCAGAGATTCAACTAAATTCTTTGTATGTATATATCTAATTGTCTAACACTATTTGTTGAAAATATAATTTTTTTCCCCATTGTCCCTAGTAACTTTGTTGAAAATCAACTGATCTAAAAGTAAGGGTAAAATAAACATTTTGATAATAGTTTATCATAAAAAGTAAAATTTTACTTAAAATTATTTCTCTAGTAAGATGAAGGAACTTTCATTCATTAAACATTTAAAAAACATATTACTTTCAATTTATTGACCCCGATTTCATCAGTGGTAAGGTGCACCATTATTTTACTCATATAACTATTTTATTTATACAACTAATATGACAGAGATGGATATGAGTCTAGATCTGGCTGACTCTAAAAGTCATGTTCTTTCTTTAGATGATACTGGAAGTGATCTGTTCTAACTGGCCCCATTCATCCATTTCATTAGTGCTTTATTCCAAGATTTAGGTCAGCCAATTTTCCATCCAGGACAAAACTGGTAAGAGCAAAATGGTCATATTTTCCTTTAAATGGGACTCTTAACTTAGTTCTTATTTTCAAAACCTATTTATCCTTAACAGGTTCTAGGAAATAGCTAAGTTTGCTGGGAATCTGCTTTTATTGCTATGACCTCACTAAGTAAAAACAAAAAGCTCTTTCAAAAGAACTTTGGCACTAAACCCACAGAATATGGAACTTACTCTTATATTCATTAAACAAACACTAGTAAAGTTATCTAGCTGAGAATTAAACCTTGTAACTCTATTCTGTAGTTAAACCATTCTCCAGCCACCCAATAGAGAGTAATTAAAACAGGCTAATCTTTATTGAAGGACTTGTTTATGACTGCTACTTCAAATACACTGCTGGTGCTGGGCTTTCTGAGGTTAAAAAAAAAGGGGGTGGGATGGGTGGGTGGGGATATTAGATAATCACAATGTAGAGAAGAGCCCCATAGCCAAGAGAGTCAAGAGAACCATAGTTAAAGAGAACGCTGCAAAAAGGACCAGCACGTACTACACAAATAAGTTGTTCCTTGCTTGCAAGTAATGCATTTAATTAATCCCTTTAAAGCAATTTAAAAAAATATTGTCATCTATATTCAATAATTTATTCCAATTTCTCCTCCTTTTTATTTTATTTGTACAACAAATATTTGTTAAACATCTCTTGTGTACCAAACTCTGGGAAATCAAAGGTAAATAAGAAAGGCAATGAGCCTATCCCCCTGCAGCTCACAATCTAATGGGAGAGACAGATAACATATGAGTAAAGAAATGTAATAATTACTGTGCTAGAGAATAAAACGAGGTACCCTATTTTAGGGGACAGTAAGGAAAATCTTTTTAAGGAAAACCTTATTTAAGATGATAAATAAGCTCATCCTTAAAGAATGAGAAGAAACTACCATGTGAAAAGTTTTCAGTCAATGGGAAGAATAAACACCATGATCCTCTGATGAGAAAGCGCTTGGTATGTTCTGAAAGCTGAAAGAAGGCCAGCATGACAAAACAGAGTGAAGAACAGATAGATGAAAATAGATGATGGGGTAGGTAGATGGGATAGATGGGGAGAAATGAGGGTAGGAAGATGACTCTTTTAAACAATGGGTAAAGGATTTGGATTTTACTCTGATGGTAAGCCATTAAAAGGTTTTAAGTATGATCAAATTTAAGTTACAAAATTATTTCTCTGTTTGCTATGTGGAAAATGGATTGGAGGGGAGCAAGAATGAAAGAGGACAGACTTGTTAGATGATTACTGTTGAGATCCAAGAAAGAGATAATGGTGGCATGGACCTGAGTGATGGCAATGAATAGTAATACAATTTGGAGGGAAGTAGAAGGATATTATTTCTGGGATGAAAATGACAGAACTAGGAGATGGACTGGATAAGGGGATGAAAGAACAGGATGAATATAAAATAACGTTATTTATTTCATAAATTTAATAGTTAGGGTCCCAGGATGTACTATTTTACAAATGTAAAAGCCTTGACATTTTCTCCAAAAACGAAAAGATAATTCTTAATTTTCAAGCAGAGATGTGATGAGAAAAGCAGCAAGTCCTCTTCCTTTGATCATTACATATCCATAAAGAACAATTATTTCATCTCACTCTTTTTGAACATGGAAAACACTAGAAACTGAACTGCTAAATAGTTGGGATTTCTTAGATTGACATTCCTACAGTTTTTTTTTTTTTTTTTAAATTGCAACCCCAAATGAACAAGATTTATGCCATTTTGACTTCTTGAATAGCAAAGAGTATGCAGGATTCTTCAGAGTGTAAATTAAAAGGTAAAGAAAAAGCTTGATCACACTGGAGGGGAAGAAATAATAAGACATTTTACCCACACCCAAGAAATACCATTTCTTCTCAGCATTATGCTGTGCATATGGAGTACTCACCAACATGAATGGGGGCTGGAAATAATCCATATTCATGTTCTCCTGGAGTATATTCCAGCTTCTCTTTCTTTAATTGGATCAATCGGCTCTTTGGGCTGAGAACAGAAAAAGAATGGTAAAAAATAAGAGGTAATGCCATTTTCTCCTATGGTGAAATACAGACAATAAATCATCCCATCATATGTATTTGCTATTGGCTTAACTCTTAAATGCACATATTTTGGGAGTAGTTTAAATTTCTTTTCTTGTGTGTGTGTGTGTTTGTAGAAGGGTACTAATTACTTGCACACATTTTTTTAAAACAAACTTTTTTAGGAGGTACTGGGGCTTGAACCCAGGACATTGTACATGGGAAGAAGCAGACACTCAACCACAGAGCTACATCTACTCCCCTCACACATTTTTAAAATCTAAATTTCTGGAATTGCATGTTAAGAGATCCTTTAGCTTTTTCCAACATATTTGCAGAAGGAACCCACATTTCAGATCTGATCAAAATAATTACCTTATATTTTGTTAATGATTTATAGTTTACAAAGTACTTCCACATATTATCACTTATATCAGTCCTGTGAAGCAGGCAAGAGAAGATATTAACAATATTATATAGATTTGGAAACAGAGGCTCTTTGAGTTTAAGTGACTTGCCTTAATTTTAGTTGCTAAGAAGGAGAATTACAAGTAAAACTCCAATTTTTTCCTCAAGTCCTATCAACTATATTCTCTTTATTCAACAATGTTCCTTAGGTTTACCTTTTCCACTCACCTAATTGGTCTATTTCCTAATTTTTGGTATGAGATCAACTGCTAGAGATTTGATAGATATTAAAAATGGAGGGAAAAAAGGAAGAAATTTAAAAAAGGAAATGAGGAAGAAAAAGAAGGGAGAAGAATGGCTTAAGGAGAGCCTCCTTTAGTCTATTCAAATCTTACGATGGCCTACAAGTTCCAGTTAAAAAAACAAGGCTGTTATATTTCTTTCTCTAACTCAAATTATAAAGTGTTATCTTTTTTTTTTTTTTTTTTTTTTTTTAAAGATTTATTTATTTTATTACATATCTCCCCTTCCCCCCAGTTGCGGCGACGCGCCGAGACTTGGTCACTGCGC
>PVKH010044453.1:0-10602 GCA_004027955.1 Chaetophractus vellerosus | reverse complement strand
CCCCCCCCCCCTTTCTGCTTGCTCTTGCTGGTTCATTCTTGCATTCTTCCGTGTCTGCTTGTCCTCCCCACCTCGGTGCGGTGACCCGCCGAGTCAGCTCACCGCGCAGCACGGCGGCCTGCCTGCTTGCAGGGGCTTGCCTTGCCTGCGGCGGCTTTACCCTGCCCATGGCAGCTTTTGCCCTGCCCGCAGTGGCTTGCCTTCTCAAGGCAGTCTGCCTGCTCGAGGAGGCCCCGGGAACCAAACCCAGGGCCTCCTATGTGGTAAACCGGCGCCCTACCAACTGGGCTACAGCCGGCCCCTATATTTTTCTTTATTTTTACTGAGAGGCCCTGGTAATTGAACCCAGTTCCCTCCATATGGTAGACAGACACACAACCGTTTGAACCGCATCTGCTCCCCTCTTACCCATCTTTTAATTGGGTTGTATGCCTTTTTATTATTGAGTTGTAAGTGTTGTTTATCTATTCTAGATAAATGACCCTCTCATATATACGATTTTCAGATATTTTCTCCCATTCTGTGGGTTGATTTTATACTTTCTTGATGGTGTCCTTTGAAGCACAAAAGGTTTTAGTTTTGATGAGGTTCAATTTATCTAATTTGTCTTTTGCTGCTTGTCCTTTTGGTGTCCTTCAGGGAGGATTTGCATTCAGTTCACCTAACAGTTAGCAGATGCTGCAGATCTGGAATGACTAGCTCCCAGGCACAAAGGATATGTGGGTTAGAGGGGTACAGATAGAGATCCTGATTCAGCTCTGAATTAGGCCCAGGCTGCTAATGGCAGTGGTGATGTTGTTACCTGCTCTCAAGAAATCCTGCCATTAGCATTTGTTTGCAATTTGAATTTACACTCCCTATTCCAGTTTGAGGCATTTTTATGGGAAGGAACCTAACATGGCATTCAGTATATTTTATCTAAGATCTTACTGTTTTGTAGTTCAAAAGTCTTTTAGAATATTTAGTCATCACTCTAGCAAAGGTGAAAGTCAGATGATATAATCTCTTCTTTACATTGTTCACAATGTACACAATGTACATAAGTTCATTGAATGTTTACATGTGTGTTTGTGGTCAAGGCACCAATTGATGCAATATTCTGTGAGATTTCAGGGAGTTTTGCAGAAATAGATTGACTAAGGAAAATACTTCAATTATAAATTTAATAATTTTTCAGTTAATATGTCCATGATTTAAAACTGAAGCCTCCATTTGAAGGTGTATATGTCTCTTTGTATGTTTACCAAGGTTAAAATTTTTTTGTTTTATAAAAAATGGATGAAAAGACACTCCTCAATCATTTCACTGTGATAACTCAATTTGCACAGAAATATATATATATATATATGCAATGGAAAAGAGGTAAAATAAGAAAAAGACTAAATTCTAAAATTTTTCTTGTGCATTTTTTAAGAAAAATTTCTGATTGTGTGTTAATACACTTGTAATAATTTGATGTACTGTTTCTCTCTTAGTTTTTAAAGTATTTTACTTTTGGTCTTGTGTTAGCTCTAGTCACTTAAAGCTTTACTTGATATGTCAAGTAACTACATGTATAAAATATTAAATATGTCCTGGTACATGCTGCTTAAATCAAATAATCCCTGAATATCCAATTTTATCCCCTGATTTTGATTGATTTAGTTTTTTGGTCAGCCTACTCCAAGGAAATTTGCAAAAACTTCTATACTTAATGCCAATGGCTAGTATATCCTTATGGATCTAATATCAGAGTGGATCTTTCCATCCTTCTAAACAATGACCTTGTGGATTCATAAAATACAAGCACACATAATATACACCTGAAGGTCCTTAGCAATCTTATTTTTATAAAAAAGGCCACATAAACAAAAGGGATTAAAGGATTTCTCTTCTCAAGTTCACAAAGGCAGTTAATAAAAGTATGAAGGACACTTCAGGTCACTTGAATACTGGTCCTGTATATATATATATATTTTTTTTTTACCAATATGTCTAAGTCTACAAAGCAAGGAGGCAATGTACAGATGGAAAAAAGTCTAAATGAAATTAGTGTGATTGGATATAACCTAGCAAACTAAGGAATAAATAATCTCAGGCAAAAATAAAAGGATGTAGAGAAGGAGACTCATTATGACTCATTTTTTAGGCATATGGCAGCAGAGGAGATCCACATTGTTCTAGGAAATCTGTACTTCCCTTTGAGTATAAAAAGGATTAAAGAGAATAGGCATATCTTCCATGTCAATTATCTCTGTGTTAGGCTGTTTTGGACAGATACATAAAACACTGCTATTTTCAAGTATATATGTTGTCCCAAATTTAACAAATTTGTTGATAGAAATAATTAAGCCTTATATCTAGGGTTTGGGAGTATCTGTGTGTCTGATAGTGAAAGGGGAGAGAGGGAAACCCTTAACAGTGAAATGCTCTGTAATGGAGACTCATTTTTCATCAAAAGAGTCATAAGATCCTTTCAAATACTTTCTTTTCTTATCTTGGGTGGCCAATTTAATCTTCTACCACTGACCATATCATCAATGCTTGATTTTATTTCAAATAACCTTGAAAAAGGAAAGGGGGACTTTTCATGACTAAGTATATGTATTTTCCTAGACAATTTACAAATTTGACATTCATTGTTAAAATACATGTTGTAAAAAAGTAGACAAGTTGAGTGCTGTTTCAAGTATCTACTTTAATCCCTTTATGTACAGAAAGTTCCAGTCAATATGATGTGTTATTTTCTTAAAGTAGAAACCATTATCTAATGACATCACATCAAAAGAGGATTTCTGCTTCTATTTTTCAATAGATAAAATCTGAAAGTTATTATTCAGCACTTTTCATTGATTCTCCCATCCAATAAAATATTGACATATCACTGATCTGAGATAGGAAAAGAGGTAGGAGAAGGGAGATTACTCAGCAACAGAGGAGAGCCAATGGACAATGACCATCAGTGGAAAACCACCCTCCCAAGGCCAGGTGCACCCACCCCAGGCCTCGTGCCAGAAGATACCAGATGTTGAAAGGCCCATTCATCATCTGACCACCACACATTCACTGACACCTCCCCTGGACATTTCCCACTCAGCAGGAATAAGGAGTCTCAATACCTCTTTTGCCTAAAGCAGACCATTGAGAATGCTGGGATTTACAAGTCCTCGTTTGCATAGAGGGGGAAAGAGGGAGGAGCTCAACCTTAATAAAACAGCACCCCTAGTCCCAGCAGGCACGACTGTGCAACTGGTATAAGCACGCCCACACTCCTGTCTTGAGTATGCAATTTCTCTTTGTATTAAATTCTCCTGCTACTGTATGACTAGTCCTTGAATTCTTTCTCATGGCTGTGTCAAGAATCCTTCTACCCTAGGCTGATGTCTTTCTCCAAGACCTCCCAGGGCCTCACTGACATCAGATTTGGAGACCAAGAAGGGACAGGAAAAGTAAGTATTGGTCTGTCAGCCTTTTCCACCTGCCCCTGGTCTTTCCTACCTAACCCTTTGTGCTCTTTCCTTTCAGCCACAGCACATAATTGTGACTTACCTGCCTGACCATGGCTTATTTTTCTGGAGGATGGTGGAGGACTTGTTCCTTTTGCCATACAAATTCAAGGGCCACACAGGTGATGGTTGATGCCATCCATAGGAGTCTGACTGGGAAATTACCCAAGTCAAGAAGGAGTTCCTTGGCCACTTTTCCTGTCCCACTGCCACATAAGAACCTCTCTGTCACTTTCTCTTTTTATGACCTGTGACCTTACTTTTCTCACAGCTTACATACATCCTTTGGTTCTGAGAAGGCAAGTATCTTCCTCCACATAGCAGGGCCCCACTGCCCAATCCATCATTCAGGGGGATTTTATTGTTTCTGTGGAGACCTGCAGTTTAGCTACAAACAGTCGAACCTTTTTGTAGTTGGATCTCTCATTTAACCACCCCCTATGACCCATTAACCCTAGTTAACTGCTTTACTTTTTGCCATGTGCTTCTTTTTCATCATCATCCCCGACCTCACTATTTCACTGGGGAGAGCTGGATGTAGTTTTGGTCATAGGATATGACTTAACTCCTTCCAAGGCACATTGTGTACCACCCTAAAGATCACTCAGATACCCTCAGAAGCACCTCCCAGGGACATGTCCTCTTCTTCATGTCAGAAATCCTTCTGACCTGTATCTATCTAGATCAGAGGTGACTGGATGGCCATTTTAGTGCCTGCCAATTCTGCCTCAGACCTTCCTGTCCTCTCAAACTTCAGAAACGCTTGAGCAATCATCATGTCCCAGGGACACCTGGGGACCCCCTGGCCAGTAAGATCTAGGATGCTAGAACTCAAACTGGAACCCAGAAAGTGAAAGGGGAGCCTTCATGGGGACCCCATACTCATTTGGGAAACCTCCGTGGGGACCCACTGTATTTCTCTTTTCTTATCTTCCTCTTTCATAGGCCAATACAGGCCTAGTACAAGACCAGGACATGGGTAACTCTCCTTCTATACCCACAGACTACCCCCTTGGGTAGCTTTTAAAACAGTGGAGCACTTTCCAGCTGAAGGCCTAAACAAAAAAAACCTAATCTTTTTCTGTGCTACTGCATAGCCACAGTATGAATTAGAGGATGGAGAAACATGGCCCCAAAATGGAACTTTTTTTTTTTTTTTTGAAATTGGAGCAATACCATGCTCCAATTAAACCTTTTCTGTAAGTGACAGGGAAATTGGACTAAGGTGCCTTATGTTCAGGCCTTCATGGCACTATATCAAAACCCAGACCTCCGAGGACCCTGCTGTTTATGTTATGTTCATATTCCCCTAGAAAAGCCAAGCAGGATGCCAAGGTCATATAGAAATCTGAATATAGAAACTATTGGGAAAAAAAAGTTTTTCCTAAGCTCTGTGATCTATACTGCCACCCCCCCCCCCCCCCCCCCCCCCCCCCCCCCCCCCCCCCCCCCCCCCCCCCCCCCACTCCAGCCTTCTCTTTGAGAGAACTATGGGAAAGGGCTAGGTGTGATAAGATAGAAAAATATAAGTTTAGGTTAGAAGTCTGTCTATTAGGCCTGAAAATTAAGAATGATAGGGACAGAGGAAATACTACAGAATAAACCTTGGTTTGCTTATTTTGTTCTGTAATTCCCCAATTCAAATATTTTTAACAGTCTTGAGATGAGAGTAATTAATAGTCCAATTGCCAAATTTCAGTAAGTTAAAAAAGGAGGTCCTTAAAATCTATGGAAGGTTTTTCTAAATTATGATTGAACCAAATTAATTAATTATAATATATTCCAGAGTCTGGTAGTCCGTATGCTTCTGAGGCTGTTCACAATTTTAGGAACCCTATGAAAAAGAGATTTTAGTCTCTTATGGAGGAAAAGAAAAAATTATTCTTGCATAAACTAAAATTGTTTCAATTTTATTCGACTTGGGTGTAATCACCATAAGATTATGTGGATACTAATGAAATATATTAGCATTATATTTATTAAATCTTTAAGATAATAAAATTAATAGTTTGTGTTTAATGAAATTTAGTTAAAGAAGAGTATAGATCTGTCTTAGAGTGAAATGATTAGTTTTTCACAGAACAGAATAAAGGATATAAGACAAGACTAAAATGGAAATGAAAAGAAGGTTTGTGAAAGCTTGTTTAAGGGAGTGTGTTTTGTCATAAGAGAAGATGGCTGTCTTTCATAAACTCAGGATGGAAATATGTAGGACAAGACTCGGATGTGTATGGAAAGTTGTAGAAGGGTCGGTGTAAGTAGATTTCGCTTGTTGCTCAGAGTAATTCAATACACTTATTTAAAGGTGATACTTGTCTTAAGGTAAAGTAACTAGTCTATTTGATTATAAATGGTTATAAAAGATTATAAGAAATTATAGTTGTAGGAAGTCTGTAAAAGCATTTTCTAAACTGAGAGAATTCAATGTAAGTAGCTGATTCCAGGATAGTTGATATTGATAACAATGTTTCCTTTGGGTGCAACTCCCTCTTTCAATACTTCCTTTAAAGAAGGAAACTGAAACCTAGTTTGCTATCATTGCTATTGGTGATAGAGAAACAGCCAGCCAAATTACCAATAAACTAGGGCTTGATTCCTCACCCATCTGAGAAGCTGTAAGATCCTGTTCTTCTCTCCCTCACTTGGTTCCTTCCCCTCCTTATGCCATTAGTTCTAATCATTCTACTCTTAATCTTTGGGCCCTGCCTATTCAACCTACTAATTAAATTAGTATCTTCCAAACTTCAACAGCTTCACATTAAGATGATAGTCATGCGAGAATTTTCTCCAGTCCCAAATGCAAACTCCCCAGCTGATCGCCCCATGGGATCTTTAGATTTAGTAGCCAGAGAATTCCACTCCCACAATAAGCAGGGACAACGTCCCAATGACAACATGAGGTAGTTTTAGAAGATAGATCATCCCCCTTTGTCACCCTTTAAGAATAAGGGATGGAATTCCCTGAGGGGAGAATAAGGTAGGGAAAGAGTTAGTAGAAGGGAGATAACTCAGCAATGGAGGAGGACCAACAGAAAATGACCATCAGATAATACCAACTACAGTGGAAAATCACCCACCCAAGACCACTAGGGTCTAGTGCTGGAAGATACCAGGTGACTAGTTTCAAGGTGGCCACGGTAGGAGTTTACAGTGAGGAAAATTCTGTGTTTACAGGGCATTTATACAATTTCTGTCCATTTAACACATGCATCACCTTTATTTTGTCCACTGAGCTATCTAGCCGGGCCCTATCACCTTTATTTTGAACTCTGTCTGGCATCACCCCTAGGTGAGCTAGTCTGTTATTCTTGAGGAAAGTAAGTCCTGTTCTGAATGAGGTTCAAGTGCAATTACACAATACAAGGTGTTAAAGAGTGTCCTTCAAAATCCATGTCCACCTGAAAAACCTGTAAGAAAATATCTAGAGCTAAAAAATGAGCTCAGCAAAGTGGCAGGATACAAGATCAACACACAAAAATCAGAGTTTCTATGCAATAGTAATGATCAATCTGAGAAGGAAAACAAGAAAAAAGTTCCATTTACAACAACAACTAAAAGAATCAAATATCTAGGAATAAATTTAACCAAGGATATAAAGGACCTGTACTCAGAAAACTACAAACCACTGCTAAAAGAAATCAAAAGAATACATAAATTAATGGAACAACATTCTGTGTTCATGGATTAGAAGACTAAATATTATCAGGATGTCAATGCGGGAAGTGGACATGGCTCAAGTGATTGAGCTACTGCTTACCACATGGGAGGTCCCGGGTTTGGTTCCCGGTGTCTCCTAAAGAAGATGAGCAGGACAGTGAGCTGATGCAATAGGCTGGCGCAGTAAACTGATGCAACAAGATGATGCAAGAAGAGACACAAGGAGGAAAACATAATGAGAGACACAGCAAAGCAGGGAGCAGAGGAGGCTCAAGTGATTAGGGGCCTCTCTCCCACGTGGGAGGTCCTGGGTTAAGTTCCTGGTGCCTCCTAAAAATAGGAAGATGAGCACACAATGAAAAGACACAGTAAGCACAAACAATGAGGGGGTGGGGAGAAATAAATAAATAAAAATAAATCTTTAAGAAAAGATATCTTTTCTATCCAAATTGATTTACAGATTCAATGCAATCTCAATAAAAATTCCAACAGTCTACTATGCAAAAATGGAAAAGCCAATCATCAAATTTATTTAGAAGAGAAAAATATTCCAAATAGCCTTAAACATCTTGAAAAAGAAGAACAAAGTTGGAGGACTCACACTTTCCGACTTTAAAACATATTACAAAGGTATAGTTGTTGAAACAGCCTGCTACTGTCCTAAAGATAGATATATATGGAATCAAATTGAGAGCTCAGAATTAGACCCTCACCTCTATGGTCAATTGATGGTAGCACATTATTGTGCGTATAATTAACCGTGCTGAATTGTGTGTGTGACTATGGTTGAAAGGGAACTTTAGTGTTGTGTATGTCACTAGAAGGAAAGTTAGGGGATGAAACATGAACTATATAACATAGTGAACCCTGTTGTGGATGATGAATGTGGTTAATAGTACAAATATAAGAATGTTCTTCCATGAACTAGAACAAATATGCATCACTATTTCAAGGTGTTAATAATGGGGTAGCGTATGGGAAAAATACACCTAATGCAAACTATGGACTATAGTTAACAATAATATTTTAATATTCTTTTACCAATTGTAACATCAATGCTTAGTGTCAATAATGGGGGTTAGAGGGGTATAAGTGATGTAGGGTTGTTTTTAGCAAGAAAATGTTCTAAAATTGATTGTATTGATGAATGTGGAACTCTGTAATTATACTGAGAGCCACTGATTGTACACTTTGGATGGATTGTATGGTGTGTGAATAAAACTGGATCTTTTAAAAAAATCCATGTCTACCTGGAACCAGATTATTTGGAAATGGGGTCTTTCTGAGTGTAAGTAGTTAAGATAAGGTTATACTTGAATAGGGTGGGTCCTAAACCAATGCCTGGTATCCTTTTGTAAACAGGGAAAATCATGGTAATTCCCAAATTGAAATTTAGGTTTTTGGGTTAACAAATGATACCACAGCTTGATCCTAATTGTGAGTAATATCACTCACGGGCAACCATATTACAAAGAATGTAATATGAAAAATATACTTAATATAAAACTTATACCAAATTTTTTAATACTTTTGGGAAAAAAACCCCAACACTAAGATCTAATAGCTTCTTGGAGATATCATGAATTACAACTTTCATCGTTTTGTGGCTATATATTTTATTGTTTAGCTGAGTCTGCATAGACGCCACATCTTTTTAAATGAATTATGATCATTTGTTTTCTTGCTCGTAGCTTCTTTTTCATAAAATCAGAATCTACCTTCTGGGAAGTACAATATGGCTACTTTTTATTAAAAGATGAAGCAAGCGTTCTCCTCCTCCTTCCCATTCTAGAGGACATTATTTGTTTCCTGCCTTCAATTTTTTGTCATTGTCTTGATCAGTATTTGAACATTATAATAAAAAAAATCCCTATGATTTTGGCCGATAACAATGAATATTTCTTTTTATAAGAAACGAGAATGGATTCCCACCCTACTACCTGAGGTTCTTTTTTTTCCATAATGCTATTTCCTCTTTAATGGACAAGGACTCTAATAGTCTGTTGAAGACAATTGTATCGAAGACATTATAAATAATGATATCAAATTAGTTTTCCTAAAGGTTAATTTCAATCATTGCCACTTCCCTGTTCATATAGTCACTTGCCTACCAGATACATTAAAATCTCTTCATGTTGTTCAAAGCCTCCACAGTTTGATTCTGGTCTATCTTTCCAGTCTTATCATTCAGTACTCAGATACTGCACTATTATCCTGGACTCTGGTAAAAAGTTTCCCTTGACCATACCACCACCCCATGCTACATCTATCTCTGTCTGATGAATTCAAAATTGCTAACTTCTTTTTAACTCTGAAACCTTTCTTTACAGTTTAACTTGTATGCCATACATACTGATTTGTATATGATGTGAGGTAAGGTTGGCATGACCTCCTAAATGTGCCCACAGAAAGGATGTTGAGGGACAACTGCTGGTAATCTCCAGGTGATGTGAGCAAATAGTTCAACCATATGTCTTATGGTTGACCTACATTTTTAAATTGCATTTCAATGTGATTACACTGTCTTATAAAAAATCCTTGGCATTTACCAAGTCAACGCTGAAACCTTCTCCATGAGAAGGCCCTAATTCTGAAAACCAAAATCTTCATGAAAATCACATCCATATATGTCAGCTTGATTTAAGAAAAGTAGCCACCATGAAGCCATTGACGTAAGCTACCTTTCATTTTAGACGAAACTCAGCCGTTGGGAACTGTGCTTATATGACTTGTTTTTGCCTGCGCTGCCATGGAATGTTACTGGACATAACTGCCCCAGTGCCAGGCCAGGTAAATGCCACGTAACCTTCACTGAAGGTTCTAAAAATCCACAGTTTATGAAAATTGCCTCCTCAAACATGAGAGGAAGTATGTATTGAACTGACTTCTCAGCTTGATAATACCTAAGATAAAATTTTATTTTACACAGGTAGAGCCTAGAGATCCTCCAGGAAGAAAATAGTTCTAGATGATAATGAGAGTCATTTTCAGGGGATAAATTCCAGTTGTTTTAAAAATATAGTGAAAATATCCTTTATTACTAGTGGTGAAAAACCAAATTCTGGGCTCCTTAACCAATCCTGTTGTGCCCGTTTTCAGATCCCCAGACACATGGATGAGACCACACCGACAATGCAATAGCAACAGGGAGCTTTATTTTTAGCTCGAGCCAGGGTCCAGGCTTCCTGATCGAGGGCAATGCCATGGACCCCGACTCAAGGCAGTTACAGGATTTATAAGCATTACCAAGGGCAGGGGGAAAGCATTCAGCTGATAGGTTAAGCAGGTTTCGAAAGGGAGGCGGACGGTGGCTGTGTTGTAAATTTTGAGAAGCCCCGGCTGGGAGGGAGCCTCCCCCAATTTACCCGGAAAGCCATGACGCAGGTTCTGAGAAGCTCCGGGCGGGAGGTTTTATCAGCGGCTTCGAGGACCGGAGTAGGCTTCCCAGTTAACAGGAGTC
>PVKH010044452.1:0-10604 GCA_004027955.1 Chaetophractus vellerosus | reverse complement strand
CTCCGATGAAAGACTGATGAAGGGTCCTCGATGAGTTCCTGGGAGAAGTTCGCTGTCAAAGGAGGAGCTGGGAAATTCTCTCCGAATGTTGAAATCAGTTCCCTTTTATAAGCAGTCAACTGAATGGATAACAGCGTCATCCATTCTTCATCCAATCTTGCTGATTGATGCAGATGCAATTAGCCCCAGGCTTGCTGGAACCAACAGCTGCAAAAACAGTGTGCCTTGCTATGTGAAAAGTTAAGGACCAAGAATTGCCAGCAGCCAGCCCTGGAATGCCACAGTCTTCAGGGAAAAAGCATTGCCTTGATTTGGATTTTTTCCTAACCTCAAAACCATGAGCAAATAAATTCCCATTGCTTAAGCCAGCCTGTTGCATGGTATTTGCTTGAGCAGCCTAGAAAACTAAAACAGGTTTTAGTACTAGGAGAATGGGGTGCTATTACAGATACCAAAAAAAAAAAAAATAGAAATGACTTTGCAATTGGATAATGGGTAGAGTGTGGAAGAACTGTGCGGTGCTTGATAGAAAAAGCCTAGATAGTTTTGAAAGGACTGTTGGTAGAAATATGGGTGCTAAGTGTGCTTTTTTTTTGTATGTGAAGATTTATTTATTTATTTATTTATTTATTAGTTTGATCCATTTTTACCCGCCTCCCCATCCCGTTTTTGCTGTCTTTGTGTCCATTCACTGGGCAATTCTCTGTGTCTGTTTCCTGCCCTCTTTTCTCGTCCTTCTCCTAAGTGTACTTCTGATAAAACCTTAGAAGGAAATGATGGATGAGTTATTGGAAATTGGAGGAAAGGTGATCTTTGTTTTAAAGTGGCAGAGAACTTGGCAAAATTGAGTTCTGATGTGACATGGCAGGCAGAACGTGTAAGCGATGAACTTTGGATATTTAGCTGATGAGAGAGGAAAGGGATAAGTTGAGAACTGAACTCCTAGACACAAAGAAATAAATTGGTGGTCTGGAAAATTCTGAGCTTATCCAGGACCGGGCTCCCTGTGAGGGTTTAACTGAACGTGGAACCAGTCAGCATTTTTTTTTTTTTTTTTTTTTTTTGTGGAAATCAGGGTTGGAAATTCAATTATGTAGGAAAGATCTGTAGAAAGTTCTGTTGTCTGATGGTTTGGACCCCTGTGAACTATGTGCAAAGCCGACAACTTTTTTTTTATGAAGATTTTTATGAGTCGAACCAGCCTGGACTGAAAGGGACAGTGAAGGGATGAACTGAAGGAAGAATGACTTCAAGGGTAGCACCATGAAAGCTGAGGTCTAGACCAAAGAGAACTTGGGCCAAGAGAATGGGCCCACCCCTGTGCGTGGAAAGGGTGAGCCTGCTCTGGCACCTGGAGAGGGCTGGCCTTCTGCTCCATTGTTGAAGGAGAGTGCCCCAATGCTCAGAGTTGGTGGAACCTATGTCCTAGGGTTTGCAGAGAGCCTGACTACTACTTCAGTGCTTGGAGAGGATGGGGCCTATGTCCCAGCATTTGGGGAGAACATAGCTACTGCACAAGCACTTGGAAGGGGTGGGCCTGCCATTCCATCAGGACTGAAGGTCAAAACATTGACCCATAGATGACTCTCAGACCTTGAAATCTAATGGAATTTTTCCTGCTGTGTTTCAGAATTGTTTGGGACTTTTGACCCCTGTATTCCTTCCAGTTTCTCCCCATTGGAATGGGAATGTTTATATTATACCTATTCCTCCATTATTTGTTGGAAGCAGATAACTTGTTATATAGTTTTGCCAGGTACAGACACAGAGGGGAATTATGCCCCCAAACAGATCACACTTGTAACTGATTTTGATAACTTTGTATTAAGCATTGTTTCTGAAATAACTTAAGGCTTTTGGGATGTTGTGATGGAATGAGTACATTTTGTATATAGAAAAAACATGTCATTTTGGGGTCCAGAGGGTGGAGTGTGGTGGTTTGGAGGTATATGTGTCCCAGAAAAACATGTTCTTAAACTTAATCCATTCCTTTGCCTGTGAGCCCATTGTAAATAGGACCTTTTGATAAGAAAACTTCAGTTAAAGTGTGGTCCACCTCAGTCAGGATGGGTCTTATCCTATTACTGGAGTCCTTTATTAGTGGAATGAAATTCAAACAAAAAAGAGAAAATCAGAGAAAGCAGCTAGAAGCTGAATATCAACAGACAGTGGAAGAGAAGGGAGAGACCAGGAGATACCACCATGTGCCTTGCCATGTGACAAGCTAAGGACCAACGATCACCAGTAGCCAGCCCCAGAATGCCACAGTCTTAGGGGAGAAAGCATTTCCTTGATAATGCCTTGATTTGGACTTTTTCCTAACCTCAAAACTGTGAACAAATAAATTCCCATTGTTTAAGCTGAAGCCTTACATGGTATTTGTTTTAACAGCTTAGGAAACTAAATTGTCTTCGTGTCTAAAGTGAATTTCTTGTAAACCATATATCCCTGGATTATGTTTTTAAAATCTCTTCTGCTAATTGGTCTTTTAATTGATAAGTTTGATCCATTTACATTTAAACTAATTATTGATAGGAAAAGACTTATTTCTACCATTGTATTATTTGTTTTCTAAATGTCTGTATTTTCTTAGTGGTTACCACGGTGATTATAGTTAACATCCTCAATTTATAACATTCTGGTTTGGATTGATACCAATTTATCTTGAATAAAATACATTAATTCTGTTGCTATCCATCTCCATTCCCTCTCTTTGTGTTGTTATTGTCACAAGTTACATCTTCATATACGTGTGCCCATTAACAGAGATTAATAATTTCTGTATTATGCATTTGTCTTTTAAATCATGTAGGAAACTAACAGGAGCTACAAGTAAAAAATGTATTGATAATAGCTTTTATATATGCCTGTGTAGTTGCCTTTATAAGTAATCTCTGTTTTTGTGTGGCTTCCAGTTACCCTTTCGTGTCCTTTCATTTCATCCAGAAGGACTCCCTTTAGCATACCTTATAGGACAGTAGTACTAGTAAAGAACTTCTTTAGCTTTTCTCTCTGTGGGAATGTCTTAATTTCTCCTGTTTTTTTTTTTTAACAGGTAGCATATGTTTTTATTCTTTACAACTCAAAATATGAATGTGTGATATACAGTGGAGTTATAAATATGTTTTACTTACATTAATTCAATATATGAGGTCAGTGAAAAAGAAACAGTAAGGCCAACAAAATTCAATGCTGCTGTAATACCACGTATTCAATGAATG
This sequence comes from Chaetophractus vellerosus, assembly GCA_004027955.1. Classification (NCBI taxonomy): domain Eukaryota; kingdom Metazoa; phylum Chordata; class Mammalia; order Cingulata; family Chlamyphoridae; genus Chaetophractus; species Chaetophractus vellerosus. The sequence goes on along the minus strand of PVKH010044452.1, from coordinate 7,383 downwards.
TCCCTGGAGTAAACCAAGATGAGTGTTGTTAATCTAGTATACTCTCAGAAATTGTCAGTTCGCATATGCCTCTCAGAGGGCAAGCATCTTGCAGGTCTGCATGTAATTCTATTATTTAAAGATATGTACTTTTTACAAAATGGTCCACCCCAAAAAAGACCAATAACTTCATTTGCTCTTCGACCAAAGAAACAGTAATTTCTTTCAACTTTGGGGGAAAAGCTCATTGTGTTGTATATAAAGATTTCCAGGATGGCACCCTTTCTAAAGGACTTTTAAGGGAAATCTTTTTTTTTTTTTTTTTTTAAAGATTTATTTATTTTTTACTTTTATCCATTTTAACCCCCCTTTCCCCCCACAAGGGAAATCTTGATAATACCCCATTTTACCTTTTGGACTGTTGTTAGAAGCTAATCCCTGCGTGTGATGGAACCTCACTGTAACGTAAAGAAATATACCATGATTTTTTAAAAATGCCATGATACTATCAGTATATTTAAATTCCAATTTTGTTTCTTCACAATTAACACAGTGCATTTCTGTGATACTTTCCTGATGCCAGTACTTCAGAATATACTTATCACTAACAGAGAAAACCCCACAGTAGAAAGATTAGTGCAAAAACCTACCACAATTGATCAGTCTTAGTATGGTTCAGGATATAACTTTCAATTGCATGTGGTGCTATTGAAAGAGAGTAACTTTGTTACACTCAGGGCTGCCAGGGACCTTTTGTAGCCTCCTTTTCATTGCTTTCTAAGTTGACAGCTACATTCTATTTCTTAAACATTTAACCTTAACCTGACCACTACCTTGGTTTATTTTTAAAAGCACCATGTAATGGAAACGTCCCTGCCCTGAATTAAGCTGGGACTGAGTTTTACCACTAGTTAGAACTGTTATGTCACAGAGTTTAGGTTAATTTAGTAGATACAGATTTCCTTGACTACAGCTTTGAAACTTGTTTCAGGAATTTAGCCATGTAGTATTTCTACCTGGGCTACAGTTGAGGGTAAAATGTCCCATGGAGAACTCCTTCAGTAACCACATATGGAAAATTGCTGGCTGTAGGCATTACTTATATATCCCTGAGAAACAACAGCACTGGCTAGTGGGACAGTTTGCGTGACCCCTCAGATTCTGTCTCATCAAAAGATCCTTAACTCTCTGCTTTTGGCAGAGAGGGCAAGTGTTGCACATTTAAGAAATCAAGAAACACTTTGGGAAGTTCTCCATTTTTTAAAATGACAGCCTGTAAATGTTTCCCAGCTTTGTTGTTTTCTTTTTTTCCAGTACTTTGGGGACCCATTTTCTAACATGTTTAGCAGGGATTTCTGGAGTTTTTATATAGTTCTTAGGCTTTTTGTGCAAGGTATGAAACTGGCTTTTTCCAACAAAAAGTTTCTTCCATTCCTTAGCACTTCTTTCTTAAACACTGTATCTCTGGTCCAAGTCACTCTTATTGTAGTGAAAGAATGGCATATAGACCTCCATGACTGCTTTAGCCAGCCAGCAGAGGGAGGGCTGAGAATAAGTGGGAGTTAGGCTCACGGCTGTGGCTGCCAGCCTCCCCGGCATTTACCAGATATAGAATTCTTGGCTGACAGTTTTTTTGCTTTCAGCACTTTAAATATATCCTCTCTCTGTTTTCTGGTTTCCATGGTTTCTGATGAGAAATTGCCTATTAATCTTATTGAAAATTACTTGTTTTAACAGTTTAGGAAACTGTTGCTTCTCTCTTGCTTTTGAGATTCTCTTTCTCTTTCTCTTTTCACAGTTTGAGTACACTGTCTTGATGTGAATCTCTTTGAGTTTTTCTTGCCTAAAGGTTGTTGAACTTCTTGGATGTGTAGATTCATGTATCTTTTTAAAAAAATAAAATTTGGGATTTTTTTGGCCATTACATTTCCTAAACTTTTTTTTCAGACCTGTTCTCTCTATTATTGCACTACTACCATAATGCCTATGTTTGATGGTGTCCATAAGTCCCTTAGTCTCTGATAAAATTTTTTTTCTTTGGTCCTCAGACTGGATAATTTCAATTGTCCTGTCTTCAAGTTCTCTGATTCTTTCTTGTGCTTGCTCAAATCTACTTATGAACCCCTCTAGTAAATTTTTATTATTATTATTTTAAATTTTATTGATACATATTAATAAAGCATAAATCCATCCAAAGTGTACAATCAGTATTTGGTATAATCCATAGTTTTGCATTCATCAATTAAATCAGGTTTATAGCATTTTCCTTTTTACTAGTAAATTTTAAATTTCAGCTCCAGAATTTCTATTTGGTTTCTTTTTATAATTTCTGTCTCTTTATTGATACTACCTACTTGTTTGTTTATTCTCCTGATTTCTTTGTTTCTTTGTCCATGTTTCCTTCAACTCTTTAAAGACACTTCTTTTCTTTTTTTTAATGATAATTAGATTACATAAATATTACATTAAAAATGTAGGGGAAAACACTTAAAGTTTTTGTCTAGTTAGATTCATGTCTGGGCTTCCTTAGGGATGGTTTCATCAATTTCTTTTTTTCCTGTGACTAGGCAACATTTTCCTGTTTCTTTCTATATTTTATAATCTTTTATTGAGAACTGGAAATTGACTGTTATTAGGTGTTAACTCTAGAAATTAGATTTCCCCCTCTCCCTGGGAATTACTGTTGTTACTTGCTGAAGGTTACAAGATGTCTGTTTATTTAATGACTTTTTATAATGTTATTTGTAAAGACTGTATTCTTGTTGTATGCGCTGAAGTTTCTGTTCCATCATCTCTGCAGTCAGCCATTGATCTGACAGATTTCCTTGATTACTGGCATTGAATAAGAAAAGGAAAAAAAAAAAAAAGAAAAGGTTCTGGCTCTTTAAATCCCCCCACACTAATGCCATCTGAGATTACACTTCAGCCTTTGGATGCTAAAACAATGTTCAGCCTTTGTGCCAGCTCTTCAGTGATTAAAAGCAATGATCAAAATGCACAGCCCTAATTTTGGAGGACATAGTCCTTATTGCCTATTCTGGCAGCAGCAAGGCACAACAGGAATGTGGGTCATTGTCCCTACGACTGCCTTCCGTGGGACTGGGGGCTGGGAGATAATAGCCCCTGCACAAAATGCCGAAATTCCCTGAAATTACCAGCTTCCTTTTTCATCAAGCTCTACCATGGATGAGGCACATGTTCACCTAGTCTCCAGAGTTCCAAAATAGTTGCTTTAGCCAATTTTTGCTAGTTCATTAGTTGTTTCCATGTAGCGACTGATTCCTGGAGTTTCTTACTCTACCATCTTCTTTGATGCCACTCTTGCATATTCTGTTTTTGAAATGTTAATTATGCAGCTTTCTCTTTATAATATGGTCTTGTGTACAGTGTTCACTTACTGCATAACCCCTTTATATCAGGTGTTATAGAGGAAGATGAAGTTGCAGTCAGGACCCAGTTAGTGATTTTAAGGAATTGCTTTTCTGTGATAGGAATACTGTGAGGGAGCCAAACAAATGATTGTTATAATCTAATGTTAAATACCAGGATTCTAATTCCTTAAGTATCATTTTTAACTCTGTTCTAAGATATTTTCATAGCACTTTAGAGCTGAAAGAGAACAGTTTATTATGAAGTGTTAAGCATACAGCAGTGCTACAAAATATTACACTCAATATTCATCTAGATTCTACCATTAATATATATTTTAATAGCTCTATTGGGCTTTAATTGGCATACAATAAAATGCACATATTTAAAGTCTACAATTTGATAGTTTTTACATATATATACACCCAGGAAACCATCATCACAGTCAAGATAATGAACATATATATCCGTTATGCCCAAAGATTTCCTTTTGCCCCTTTGAAATTCTTCCATCCTGGCCCTCCTTGCCCCTCCCACCCTTCTTATCCCCAAGCAACACTGATCTGCTCTCAGTCATTATATATTAGTTTGAATTTTCTTGAAATTTATATAAATGAAATTATAAATATATACTCTTGGATTGGGTGCTTCCAGTGTGGTTATTTTGAGGTTCCTCTATGTTGTAACATCAATAGTTCATTCCTTTATATCAGGTGTTGGCAAGGATGTGGAAAAACTGGGACCCTCATATGTTGCTTGTGGGGATGTAAAAGGTGCAATCACTTTGGAAAACAGTTTAGCAGTTTCTTAAAAGCTAGATATACACCTGCCATATCATGTGATACAGCCATTCCAGTCCTACATATTTACCCAAGAGAAATAATAGCAGATGTCCACACAAAGACTCATAAAAGAATTTTCATGGCAGCTTTATTTATAATGGTCAAAAATGGGAAACAACCCAAATGTCTATCAACAGGTGAATCCATACAATGGAATTTAATTAATATTTAATTATTTTTAAAATTCATTTGTCTATCCCAATTCATCATATTTTTAAGTGCTTTTCAAAGTAAATTGCAGAGATCAGTTCATTTCCCCCTAAATACTCCAGTATGCATATTATTAATTAGAGTCCAATATTTCGATAGATTTTTTTTTCCTTATGAGGTAAAATTTGTGTGCAAGGAAACACATAAATCTTAAGTGTACTTTGATTTTGATAAATGCATAAACCTATGTAATCCAAATTCCCATCAAGATATAGAGCATGACTATCACCCCCAAAATCCTTCCTGACCCTTCCCAATCCTGTCCCACTTCCCAAGGGTAATTGATGCTCTGATTCTTTTCTGCCAAACATTAGTTTTGTCTGTTCTGTTCTAGATTTCATTGAAATTGAATCATGTAGTAGAGTATGTGCTTTTGTGTTTTTACGTGTACCAGTGTGACAGTTTGAATTTGGTGAATCCCAAAAAGAGAGAGAGGATGTTTTTGAACTAATGCATTCCTGTTGGTGTGGGGCCCTTTTGATTGGACTACATCAGTGAGGTGTGACTTTCAAGTTGTGTTTCTGCCCTCTAGAGTTTTTATATTAACGGAGATACAGAGACTCGCAGAAAAAGGACCTGCAGTTTTTGATCTTGCTATATGAGACAGGACTCAAAGATTGCTAGCAGCCAAAGCTTAAGCTCTAAGCCCTCAAGAGGCTGGGCCCACAGAGCAGCTCAAGGCTGAAGAGACGAGCCATTTGCCTGATGGTCCACAGCAGAACTCGGGAAGAAAGCAGAGAGGGGAGGCTTGGAAAGAGACAAGCCCTATGTCTGGCCCACAGCTGAGCTCCGAGTGACAGTAGATTCTGATGAGGAAAGGCAGGGACCTTGGCAGAGATCAGCTGCCACCTTGCTTCACCACATGGCAGGCCCAAAGGATCACTGGTAGATGACTTTGATAAGAAAGCATCTCTGTTGATGCCTCAATTTAGATATTTCACGGCCTTGGAACTGTCAGCCTTTACCCTAAATAAAATCCCCATTATAAAAGCCAGTCAGTCCATTTCTGGTATTTTGCATCGGCAGCCCTGTGTCAAACTAAGACAACCAGTATGTTCCCTTTTATTTTTGAGGATTTTTCTATATCATTAGCATACCACAATGTGTTTACCCATTTTATAGATGGACACCAAAGTGGTTGGCAGTTTGGTTTTGGCTATTATGAATAAAACTGCTATCAATATTGTTGTACAGGTTTTCTTGTGAACATATGTTTTTATTTCTGTTGGGTAAACACTTAGGAGTGTAGATATTGGGTAATTATGTTTTATAAGAAGCTGAAAGACCTTTCCCAAAGCGATTGTTCTATTTTGTATTCTCAGCAACAATGAATGAGAATTCTGGTTACTCTGTACCTGTATCAACTTTTGTTATTGTCAGTCTTTTTAAATTTTAGCCATTCTGGTTGTGTGTGATGGTATCTCATTAAATTCTTTTTCAACTTATATACAACAAAAGCATTCTTTAAAAGTGTAAAGTTCAGTGAGTTTTGACATTCTGTATGCCTATATATCCTCTACCTTAAAATTTCATCACTCCAGAAGGTTTTCTTATTTTCCTTCCCAGCCAGTACCCTCCCTTTACCCATGCCTCACCCTAGCCCAGACAGCCACTCATCTACAGTCTCTGTAGATATTCTTATTCTGGAAATTTCCTATAAATGGAATCATGATAATGTGGTCCTTGAGACTGGCTTCTTTGATTTAGAATAATGTTTTCATGGTTCACCCGTGTTGTAGCATACATCAGTACTCCATATTTTTATTGCCAAATAATTTTCATTGTATGGATATACCACATTTTATTTATCCAATTATTAGTCAATCAACATTTGAGTTGCTTCCACTCTTGGTTATTAAAAATAATGCCATTATGAACATTTATGTACAAGTTTCTTGCATGGATGTATGTTTTCGATTCTGGATATTACCTAGAAGTTGAATTGTCTTAATATGGCAATTAAAGGGAAGCAGATGTGGCTTAAGCGGTTGGGTGCCCGCCTACCACATGTGAGGTCCCAGATTTGGTTCCTGGTGCCTCCTGAAGAAGACAAGCAAGACAGTCAGCTGACATGACAGGCTGGTGCAGCAAGTTGATGCAACAATATGACTCAACAAGAGGACTCAATGAAGAGACACAAAAAGGAAACACAATGAGAGGCACAACAAGCAGGGAGCAGAAGTAGCTCAAGCCATTGGGGCACCTCCCTCCCACATGGGAGGTACGAGGTTCGGTTCCCAGTGTCTCCTAAAAAGAAGATGAGCACACAACGAACAGAGACAGAGAGCAGACTGCTAGTGCAAACAACAGGAGGGGGGAGAAATAAATAAAAATAAATCTTAAAAAAAAACACACACATATATATATGCAAGTACATGTTTAACTTTTTTTTTTAAAGACTTATTTATTCCCCCCCCCCTTGTTGTTTTGCACTCACTGTCTGCTCTCTGTGTGTTCTTCTGTGTCTGCTTGTCCTCTCCCTGGGTGGCACCAGAAACCTATCCTGGGACCTTCCAGAGTGGAGAGAGGTGCTGAATCTCCTGCACCACCTCAGCTCCCTGGTCTCCTGCTTCTCCTATTTTCTCTCTTCTATGTCTCTTTTTGTTGCATCATCTTGCTGCACCAGCTCTCTCTGCGGGCCGGCTTGCTTTTCACCAGGAGGCCCCAGGAATCGAACCCTGGACCTCCCATATGGTAGATGGGAACCCAATCACTTGAGCCACAGCCGCTTCTTTGTTGAACTTTTTATAAGACTGCCATACTGGTTTCCAAAGCAGCTGTACCATTTTACATTCTCACTAGCAATGTAGGAGGCTTGCAAATTTTCTACATCCTCACTAACACTTGTTATCTTTCTTTTTGATTATAGCCATCTTTGTGAGTGTGAAGATGTATCTCATTTTGGTTGTGATTTTTTTTTTTTTTAAAGATTTATTTATTTTATTACATATCTCCCCTTCCCCCCGCTGCGGCGACGCGCCGA
>PVKH010044451.1:0-10606 GCA_004027955.1 Chaetophractus vellerosus | reverse complement strand
TAGGTGACTTCAAGGTTCAGGAGTAAGTTTATCTCTCAGGGCTCAGAGAGGTATCACTGAATTCCCATTGGGAAACAGAATATGTAGCTTGGCAAACTCACAGAAACCAACTTACATGATGAAATAGACTTTAATAAAGGGGCCATTTACAGAGGTGGGGCTAGAATTAAGGGAGCCCCAAAAGATGTTGAAGCCCCCAGGAACTAGCAACAAGGGAAGGCATTACCATACCCAGACCTGAAAGGGCTGTGGAAGCAAAGTACCAGAAATGTGTTGGCTTTTATAATGGGGATTTATTTGAGATAAAAACTCACGGTTCTGAGGCCATAAAATGTACATACAAGGCATCAGCAGAGATGCTTCTCACCAAAGTAAGATGCCACGTGGTGAAGCAAGATGGCCACCAATCTCTGCTGAGGTCACTGCCTTCTCCTCCAGAATCTGCATCTCCCGGAGCTCAGCTGAAGACAACCAGGTATAGGGCTTGTCTCTTACAGGGCCTCCTCTATCAGTCTTGGCTGCTCTACTTGTTTCCAGAGTTCAGCTGTGAGCTATCAGGCATATGGCTCATCTCCTCCTGGGCCTCAGCTCTTTGAGCCTCTTGGGGGCGTCTCTCCTTGCAGCTCAGCTGTGGGGAAAGCTGGAATCCTTTTTCTCACATTGCAGGATCAAATATATTGACTTCCTTTATCTGTGTGTGTCTCTGTGTGTGTGTATCCATTTGTATCAGACCCAGCAAGAGGGTGGGGACTCAACCTGAGTCATCCGTCACTGATGTAGTCCATTCAAGAGCCCTAAATTGATCTCATCACATAATCTAATCAAAGGCCCCTCAACCAAATTTAATGCAATCAAAGGGTGCCATACCCATGGGAATATATTCATTTAACAACATAATCTCTTTCTTTTTGGGATTCATAAACTAACTTCAAACTGTCACAGGAGGCATTAGTCTTGCTGAATCCCAATGAGAGAAAGACCCATGGAGGAAGGGCCATCTAACAGGAGTACACCCAATGTCAGAAAACACTGCCCAAAGCAGGCAGAAAGCAGGGAAGACATGCCACAGACTCTCTTCATTCCCACCCTCTTATCTCCTGTTGGTGCCTGTCATTGGCCAACACCTTTCACCAAGGGAGTCCAGGTGTGCTTAGGGGTCAGTGTCTTGGGTCCAAAAGCAGGGCAGACAATGGTGGAGAATGGATCTGAGTTAAGGAGGGGGCTGGTATGTGAAGAATAACTAGCACAGGTACAAAGATTATCCAAGACAAGTTTTCATATAAGTGGATCATTTTTCATTCCTAATGGAAAGCTGAGTATAAAGAAATGACAATATGATTTAGCAGATAGTCCATTTTCCTCAGTGATTTTTTGTGGGCATGCAATCTCCTTTTGATTCATTTTCATTTGATTTTTCACTTCTATTGGCACTTAGCTTTTAATGAGGAATTGCTTTATTTCCCTCTAATTCTTACTTTGTCTTGATTGATATTCTCCATGATAGGGTCTTGTTAGCCATTGTAAAGCACAAGCAGCCATTCGCTAAATCAGACATTTCTCTTTTCACTGAAAGCTTTGTTAAAGCTTAAAATGTGAAAAATACACACTACCTTCTGTCCTCATATTTTAAGAAATCCTAAAAGTTAGCAATTCTGATTTTAGGGTTTAAGAATCAACATGTCATAGCAAGACAATTACTTAACATTTATGATGGGCACTATTTCTGGGTTCCTATTTGTCATCTTTGGAGCATTTGTTATGCCTCAGAAATGTAATTAAAATATGGACACCTCTGTCATTTGGGAGATGCTATTTCCCAGTGAACTGCTACATAGTCCATATTGCTCTTCATAAGCATGATATTTTGAATTATTCTAAAACACCAGAGTGAAGTGTGAACAGACTAAGAATAAAACTGAGTCCAGTGTGTGCCAAGTTTTAGCAGTTTGTAAACCCAGTGGAGCTTGCTGTTAACGTGTAGCTTGGCAAACTCACTCATGGTGTGAGCTGCAAGTTGAGCTGTTTTCTCTCTCTTTGTAGACTTTAAGATTCTGGGATCTGACCAGAGCTGTCAACTCAGTTCAGTGAAACAGAATCCAGCTCCCTCTTCCATGCCTAGAGTTTCTTATGAGGAAATTAGCTATAATTTAAACTACATAGATTTACATATACATATCAAGAATTGTTAAGCAAAATGAAATTTTCAGAGTATAACAGGATTTTAAAATCACCTTTCAATCACACAGTAGACTCACCTGGTTTTATACTTCATCTTTTTTTTTTTTTTTTTGCCTCCTTTACTCTCTTGTCATGTAAAACTTACTTCCAAAATTATATTTCAAATTCTAGGTAATACATCCAACAACAATGGCAGCTTGAAGGGCTAGAAAAGCATTTACTCTTTTTAATTAGTAATATTGTGAATCAATCTTGCTGGGTCACTAGCATTAAATTGCTCTAAACATAGTAGCACATATAAACATGTATCTATAAAAATCTGTGTTCTCCAAATACAGGGAAAATGTTTAGAATAAAATAAATGCAGGCTTCCTCTGTTCATCATCCTTTAAAATACCATGGGATAAGGACTATCAAAGAAACCTATTTCTAAGGACCTCTGAGGAGGAAGTCCAGGGGAGTCAGAAGTGGCTTCAGGGAGGTAGGGACTTTGAAGTTGAACCTTAAAGGATACATAGGAGTTCATTTAATTAAAAGGAAGGAAAAGGTATTCTAAACAGAGAGGGTAGCATTTCCATGAAATAGTTCTGCTGCCAAGAATGTGGCCTCCACCTGCAGAGAGAATTATAAAAGGTAAAATGGGGAGGGGGGGTAGGTGGGCTGATCAAGAAGTGTTTTTTATGCCTGGTTGAAGAGGTTGAAATTGTCTGTTCAACAATGATTAGGCTACAGTGACTATTTTTCATTTATATCTTTGTTCTGATTACATGAGTCATTCAGAACTTACAAAAATACCCAAAGTTCCAGAATATTTGAGGGAAAAGTTGAAAATCCACTTTACTCATAACCTCCATTATTTTCACTTTAGTATATTCCTCCAGAGTTTTTCAATGCTTATTTTAACTTGAAAATGACCACCTTCTATATATTATTTTATAATGTGCTCTATTTGTTCATAAACATATAGTGGAGCTCTTTCCATGTGAGTATATATAGAACTAACACATTCATTTTAAAGGACACATAGAATTCCAGTCAAAACCATTGCTAAGAAGGGGTGTGACATATCACATTTGCTTTAGAAAGGTGAAATTGTCCCCGGTGTGGATGCCTGGGATCCAAGTACATGCAGATTATTCAAATACTTGATCTTGGCAATGGTTTTTGAACTCTCTCTAGTCTTGTCCCTGATATTCTTTTTGGAGAGCCGAATGTCCACAGAGGACTCTTGTTGCTAGAATCCTACCCAGACAATCTGGACTAGTATATTTGTTTTCCCATGGGCCATGGCTAAAGAATTGAGGAGTAACTCAAAAAGAAAAGTTTCTAAATAGATTTACTTGTAAACCTTGAGATATAGGTAAGTATAGAGAAAATCCCATTATATTTCCAACAGATAAGGCACATTTAGAGTCATTGTATAGTATTTTTAGAGACTGGGAGATTAGATCTCAGTTCTCTTCATCATGATGTAGAATAAAAAATATCTTTCAGATTATATTTACCAGCAACTAGATGGACAAAATTAAGGGATTTAAATGGTGGAAATTGAGTGAGGAACTCTTTATTCCTGTAAGAAAGCACCTCGCAAATGCTTCAGTTTACCATATTCACCACAGGTTACCAATAGCCTGCAAGGTACAGAATCCTCCAACAACTATGTGCATGAGCTTGGAAGCTTGAAAGTTTGCCAAATTGAGCCTTGTGGTAACACCAGCTCTGACCCACACCTTGACTACAGCCTTTGAGAGACCCTGACACAGAGGATTAGCTAAACCACACCCTAATTCCTGACCTATAGAAGTAGAGATAGCAAATGTTGTTTCAAACCACTACATTTTGGGGTAATTTGTTATGCAGCAATAGATATCTAATACACACTTTTACTGTGTGCATGGTATCCTCACAGTACTATTTTATTCCAGCCATTGCTATGACAACCCACTTTTCACAGGTAGAAACTGACAGCAGCTTACCTCAGATGTACTGTTTGTCTCTGTGAAGTGTGAGAGCAGTCCACAACACCATCCTCATTTCTGGCACCAATTATAGAATTCAGTGGTCCCTAAGATCACCCTCGCTTCAGACCAATTGCAAGTTTAGAGGTCCTCAAGGTCACCCTCTGTTTCAATAATTCACTAGAAGGATTCACAGAACTCGATGAAAACTGTAATACCCATGGTTACATTTATTATAGTGAAATGATACAGGTTAAATCATTCAAGGAAAGAGACACATGGGTCAAAGTCCAGGAAAGTTCCACACATGGATCTTCTAGTTGTCCTCTACCAGTGGAATCATGGTCACCATTATCTTTTCTAGTATATGACAACTTTCACATACTACTGCCAACTAGGGAAGCCCTCCTGAGCTTGGTATTCAGAGTTTTATGGGGTTCAGTGATGTAGACCTGTTTGGCCACCTGCATGACTCGCCTCAGACTCTACCCCCTCCAGAGGTTGAACTGATATTTCATTACCCAAAACTGGCACCCTAAATCACATTGTTAGATTATCTGGTATACAAAGACACTTATCAGGCATGACATTTTAAGGGCTTAGAGATCACCTCCTAGGACCTGAAGGCAAAGGCCTCTCTTTGAGTAAGGTTAGTTCTTCACTACACAGTCTCTCATTTTGTGTCCAGAACCTTCAGACACTATATGTATAGGACTCCTCTGGGAAATTGCTCAGCATTCACACATGTACAAACCTGGAAATGGAAAGAAGTTACCACCTTATAAGGAAGCTCTTGGCCAGTGAAGGGCAGGAGCAAGTGGAAAGATCTTCTCTCTTCTGTCACACAGGTGGACAATTCTGATACATAGTCTGCTAAGATCTTAAATGGCCTCAGTAGAATTCTGTACACGATATTTACAGCAGTGACCAATTCAATTATGCATCATGCAATGGCTTTCCTTCCTATTCTGTTAACGTCTCTTCATGGAGAAATTATTTTCTAAAATAAAATGCCAGCACTCAAGCCCCTGTCTCAGGCTCTGTTTTTTGGTTGGGTGCTAGGAACCCAAGTTAAGGTATTTAGTCTCCTTATAGCATGATATTACCAATTCAAATACAAAAACCATTGTATTTATGGTTATCTCTTTCTCACATAGTCAAGAAGTAAATTTCTAGCATATTCCAGTAAACCCATGCTCTTTCTTTGGCTTAATATCATACAATGGTTAATATTAACCTTTTACCTTTTATTCATAGCATTTTTCATACCACAGACACAAAATTTGCTCAACCCAATATTCTCTCTAACAGACATAGCCATAACAACATGTACTCTCAATTCCAAGTCAAATAAACTGTGCACTTAGATTAAAATGCAGTGGCCCACCTTGAAATAGTTGCAGGGCATAGCCTGCAGTATACTCCGATATATTTGTCTAAGTTAATTCCATAGTGAGGGGTTGGTTCCCAGTTAATCCTTCTGATATTTTTATAGAAATTGGAGTAGAAACTCTGATTGCTGCTACAATTACATATCTGGACAATGGCACCAATACTGTCTCCCGAGATCTGCAGCCCATCTCAGAATGATTCCCAAATAAGACTGGTTCTGACAGATCTTGTGTAATGCCTGAAAACTCTGCAGAAAGATCAAATCTCAGATCTTAATCCCATGTCTTTTTCTCAGAGTCCAGATTAAATATTTTACAAAATCTCTGTGTGTGTATGAGAGGAGAGAGAGCATTTTACTAATGACCTTTCAAGAAATTCCATAGTTCTATTTTTTAAGAGGGAAAATGTAATGCCTCTCTAAGCATTTCCTAATTTAGAAAGAAAATTAGCTTTCATTTAAAATCATTGGCAAAATTTCCAACAGCAATAGAAGAGATCCCTAAGTAAAATGCATTTATTCTTGGATTACATAGCTTTTCTCTCTTTCCCTTCCTGATCTTGTGCTGAGATAAAACTTCTAATTTTCTCTCTCTCAACTCTGCTTGGTTTTTATCCCAAAACTAACAAAGAGATGAAAGCAGAAGGGAGAATTGTGGAGCTTTTCCAAACTAGCCTAAAGATACAATTCAAATTGCCTCTGAGCCTCTCAGGGCAACTTAGGGCCTTCGAGAGAATTCAAGTATAAATAAGCAATTTTCACATAGCAACAACCTTGCTATGGAAAATAAATTAATCACATCACAGCCGTGGTCATGTATGAATTTATTTTCTTATCTTTCTTTGTCCTTTGTCTAAGACAAAGATCAGTACTCTTTCTTAAAGGAACAAATACTAAAAATAGCTTGTGAGCCATACAGTCTCCATCGCAACTGCTAAACTCTGCCCTTGCAGCATATAAACAGCCATAGGTGACATGTAAACATGTTCCAATAAAACTTTACTTATAAAAAGAGGGTCAGCCTTCCAGCTGTTCTCCACTCACCCCTAACCCCTTATCTAGAACAAGAAACTTAAGGAACTGTAGCTTTAGAGTAAAGTTATATCTTTTATTTCTACGGCATCCTTTTGTCCCAATGATTCAACTACTAAATTTTAATATTTTAAAATATATATATGGGAAATGGAGAGATATCTTTGCTTTGTGGCATTAAAGAAATAGGGGCACAACTTTGAAAAACTTCCAGAACAGGAAACACAACTGAAAATAATAAGGAGCTGTCTACAATGATGGATCATCCAAGTTCAGCTTCACAGTGTGTCTGCTGTACTTTGGAAGTTCAAGAAAAATGCTGCTCTGTTTAATGGATAGCTGTGTCAAACATAGAAATAAATAAAAATGCAAATGGGTCATTGACTCATGCAGATAGTGGCTAAAAAAAAACTATTTCTAAAATAAGTCTCTTCTTGACCAAAATAGATATGTTCCAGTCTCACAGCAATCAGCAGGCTGACATACATTCATAATATATGACATGACCTGTCATGTCTGACATGGTATTGATAGTCTGAAGTAACATTCAGTAATTCATCCCTCTACACCTTGTCTAAGGTTCTGTATAAGGTCTCTAAAAAGTATGTGAACATCCGAACTTGTTAAGTAAAAGTGTTGTATAAATTTTTCTAATATCCAAAGCTATTAACAGCTTCTCACAGAACTCCGTTACCCTAACCCGTGAGTAAGAAAAATCACATCTACAATGAATAAGTGAAAAAATGAAACTGCTCACTAAACCTAAATTTCAGTCCAGCTTATGAGGTATGATTGGAAGGACAGTGGGAAGACAAAAAAAAAAAAAAAAAAATCCAGGTTAAAAAATATCCTCTCCCTTAATACCCCAAAAGTCATCATTACTGGTTTCTTTTGTGTTTATTATTACACTCTTTTCAGCTCCCTTTTAAAAATGTCTTTTGTTTTAAAATGTTCTTCATACATGTAAAAAGGAATGGGATTTCCATTTCTGTACCAGGAAACAATGAGCTCAAAGTAGGATTGTCAGACTTAGCAAATAAAAATATAGGGCACCCAGTTAAATTTGAATTCTGTATGAGACATACTCATATGAAAAACTTATTCATTGTTTATCTGAAATTAAATTTTAGCTGGGCAGCATGTATTTTATCTGGCAACCTTATCTGGAAGGAATCTCACAGTCTTAGAAAAAAAGAGAGCTAAACTAGCTTCAAATTCATGACTTTTTTGAACTTATCAGAGAACCGACGTTGCAGAGCAAAAAGTGGCTCAAAATTTGAGAAGAAACAGACAACCTGCTGGGAGAGAGGAGATATGAGCATTCGCTTACCTGGGTTAGATACAGCAAGACACCACTCAGGAGCTGTCAGCTGGGATAACTG
Organism: Chaetophractus vellerosus; assembly: GCA_004027955.1. Lineage (NCBI taxonomy): Eukaryota > Metazoa > Chordata > Mammalia > Cingulata > Chlamyphoridae > Chaetophractus > Chaetophractus vellerosus. The sequence goes on along the minus strand of PVKH010044451.1, from coordinate 2,666 downwards.
ACAAACTGGTGGAGGCCAAGGGGGACGGGATGTCAGTGGGGAACACAGAAACTGGCGGAGTCCATACCTTCTTGCTGGCTCTTTCCACACAAACACCACCAGGTGCTCACAGAAACAGAAAAACCCTTAAAAAAAAAATTGTTCATTATGATGCAAACCTGGGGGCAGAGGCTTAGGTGGAGAAACAAGAAGCCCAGCCTGTTTCTTCCATTTGCTTGCACCAAATAAAAGCTTAATCTGCGGCGGGGAAACAAATACTCTTACACCTAGGGCACAGGTATAATCTCATTGCGGCTGGGAAAAGAAAATAGTGAAAGAAAAAAAAAACTACTTCTGTGTTAGGGACAGGAATACACAATGGGCCCCAAATTATAGCCAGGGGAGGGGCAGAAGAACCAAGGCCACAGGCTTAGTACTCCCTCTGACTGAGATCAATCAGAACAACAGAGAATATTCCATTCTACTGTCCCCCACTACCAAGAAAACAAGATCAAATAACAAGTAATGAGAATACCGTGGGGAGAGGAAGCTCAGAGGAACAAGAGTGTGCACAGAGGTCCTCTCTAAGGTAAAGTATATGAGGAAGGCTTAGAGTGGAAGGCCAAACAGACATTGCTCCAGCAAATGAACCCCATAATAGACGTAGGGTATTGCCAGGAAATTTGAAGCCTGTGAAGCATTGAGGGTAACCATGACAACAACAAACCTCAAACTCAGATTAACTCCTAATGAAATTAATTCAGACCCCATCCCCCACATTAAAAACCTAACAGAAGAAACCTATGCCCTTTTCCAGGCAGAAAAACTATTTACTTCTGTTTCTTCTATCCTAAATGAGATGTCCAGTTTTCAACAAAAAATTATGAGGTCCACAACAAAAGAAAGAACACATAAAACCATCATCAGAATCAACTGTGACACAGATGAAGGAACTATCTGACATGGAATTTAAAATAATGGTGACTAATAAGAAAAAAAGTGAACACATGTAAGGTCAGATGAGTAATTTTATCAGAGAGATAAGATAGAATCAAATAGAAATGCTGAAAATAAAAAGCACCATAACAGAGATAAAGAATGCCTTTGACAGGCTCATCAGGAGATTCAACTCTGTCAGTGAAAGGATCATTGAACTTGAAGACAAGTCAATAGAAATAGAAATTACCCAAACTGAAACACAAAGAGAAAAGAAGAGTGAAAAATAAACCCCATGTTTTTCACCTGACTGGCAAAGGGATCCATGAAACAAAGAAGGTTAAGAACCCCTGATTTAAAGGAATAATGGCAGAGGATTTCTCCAAATTAAAGGCAGACACCAACCACAGATTCAAAATACTCAGAGAAAGCCAAGCAGGATAAGTATAAAAACATCCACACAAAGACACACAGAGACACACATCTTGAAATGTCATATTCAAACTTGTAAAAACAAGAGACAAGCCCAATTTTGAAAGCAAACAGAAGAGAAACACTATGTACAGAAGAACAAAGATAAATATTATGGCAAATATCAGAAACCATACAAGCCAGAAGGCAATGGGGTAACATGTTAAAAGTGATGAAAGGAAATGAAACAAACCAAACTATCAACTCAGAATTCTAAAACAGTGAAAATAACTTTTAAAACGGAAGGACTTACCTGGCAGGGGAGATACTGTGATCATGAAGGTGGTTTTCCCAGGGTGAGTCTGATCCATTGCACTGAAGATCTGCTGACCACTGCGATTTCCCCACATGGGGGAAGCTCAACTCCATAATTTGTGTTGGTAGGAGGGTTGCATTCACTCTTTCCACCATAAAACAAACAAACAAACACACACACACAAAAAAAAACTGAAGGAGAGGGGAGCGGATGCGGCTCAAATGGTTGAGGGTCTGCTTCCCATGTACAAAGCCCTGGATTTTTCTAAAAGAAGCAAACAAGCAACAACAACAACGAAAAACTGAAGGAGAAATAAAGACTTTCTCAAACAAATAAAAACTCAGGGTATTCATTGCCTGTAAAGCTCCTCTACAAGAAAGTCTAAAAGAAGTTTCTTCAGGCAGAGGTAATATGAAAACAGACTGAAACCTGGGTAAACATAAAGAAATAAAGAGCAGCACAGACTAGAGAAAACATCTGCAAATCATATATCTGAAAAATAATTTATATCCAAAATATACAAGGAACTCTCAAATCTCAACAATAGAAATGACCTAATTTTTAAAATGGGTCACATTTCTGAACAGAAGCTTCATCAGAGAAGATATATGGATGGCAAAAAAGCATATGAAAGAACGCTCAATGTCAATAGTCATTAGGAAATGTAAATTCAAACCACATGGAGATAACAATACACAAAATGGCCAACATTCGGGAAAGTTGGGTGACAGGTATATGACTCTTTGACTGCAAATTTTCTTGTAAGTCTAAAATTATTTCAAAGTAAAATTTACAAAAAATATATGGGGCCTTTTTCCATAGTTGAGACCCCAGTAGCAAAAGATCATCGTTACAAGTGAGGAGGGTATCAGGAAAAAGAGGAAAAGAGGAGTGCTAAAGATGCACATTAACTACTTTCCAACTTTGGCCAGGATCTTATCAAGATCTTGTTACAGGATCCTCATGAGCTCAAAGATACCTGAGCAACCCTGGCTGTTAGCACAATTATGTGTTTGGCTTTTTA
>PVKH010044450.1:0-10615 GCA_004027955.1 Chaetophractus vellerosus | reverse complement strand
TGAGGGACAGGGTCTGTGAGGGCCTCACCAGGCCAGGCCCTGACTCCTGCAGCTGCACCTGGGACAGGACACTTGAGGACAAGGAGAACAGTGAGTCTGTGCTCAGAGGCAGCATCCCCTTTACCTTCATGGCTGAATCCTGAGGCACTCGCCTCTGGGAGTTGCTGCTAGAAAGAGGAAAATCCACAAGGGTTTATATTCTCATGATGAGGTCCATGATGCCCAGAAAATATTTTCCAGACTGAGGAAGAACTTGAAATAAGTAAATTTGTGCTGTGGTTTCACCTTTCTGCCCACATCACAATTTGCCTTGGGAGGTATCTTTGTATGTAAAATGAATGGGCATGAGGGGAGGTCCTTTTCCTAGGGATGTCCTGAGAGAAATATGCTGCCTGAACCCTTTGTAATACAGTCCTCTCCCTGGGGTGCTCTCTTAGGTCTTACCAAACCCAGTTTCCTCTATTTCTTTTCCACTTCCAGGCAGTAAATATTTTAAAGAAGCTGGTCAGGGAGTTAGAAATGGCCAAGAATCAAGGAAGGCTTTGGGAATAAGGTCATTGTGTTGCTACTCCCAGGGACTTTGGAATATATATATATATATACATGTAAAATCCCTAACAACATTGGGTCAGACATTTTCTGCTTCCTTTTCAGTGTCTTTGGAGGGATGTGTGTTTGGAGCTGCCTTCTCACCACTGGGTTGATTTCCCTGCCCAGTAGTCACATTAAGTGTGAATCCATTTTATGTTGTCAGGACTATTAGATACTGTCACCACATTTATTGCTGTTATGATCCCCTCTCAGGAGCCAGCACTAGCCCATGTGGGCCATCATCTCTGACCACTGCGGTCACATGAGGAACACCTGAACTGCCCCTGCTGCTCCTACACTACACTTGTGTGATTCCAGCAGGTCAAGCCCCTCAGTCTCAGTGTCTCCACCTGCCTATTGACTGATTCAGAGCCACTTGTCTCTTAAGGGCTTTTCTGTGTTATCATAACATGAACTGACCTTGAATCTAGCATATTGTAACTGGGTATTCAATAATATTGTAACATGAATCGGAAATCAAAATACATAATACAGATAGCACTAGCATGGGCATAAGTTGTGGAGGCAGTGATGAAAGTGATCAGTATTAGATATGGACACAAAATTCCCCAATTTTAATGGCAGGATTTTGAAACTAAGGGCAATATCTGTAGCCAGGCACTTCCCACAGTCATGGAAGGCTGGGAGAGGATGGTGAGAGAGAAGGAGCATGACAGAGGGGCAGAGCTGCATGGATTAAGCCAGGAATTCAAACCACACTCAATGGGGCTGTAGGATAAGTATTTTGTTGCTGACTTGATGAGAAATGAAGTATTAAACTCTCCCAATTCCATCTGTAGCTTGGGGCTGGATAGGAAAATTCCATGGAGGAATTGGACAAGATTTAGAGTAAATATATGAGGGATATATGAAGATTCTTATTTTTTTTATTTATTTTTTATTTTTTTAGGATACATAAATTTACATAAATGTTACACAGAAATTTTAGGAGTACCCATATGCCCCACCTCCCACACCTCACACAACCTCCCACATATACATTTTTCACCAGTGTGGCACATCACCTGTAATAGATACACACATTTTGGGCCTTTGCCACCAAGCATGGACCACAGTTCAGACTGTAGACCACCCTCTCTCCCACACAGTTCTGCATGATACATGATGATATAAAATGGCCTATATCCTCCATTGCAACATCACCCAAGACAATTCCCAAGTCCCCCAAAAGTCCATGTATTACAACTGTCCTTCCCTCTCCCCACCCCCAAAGTGTTCAGCGTCCCCTGGCTCCACATAATTTTGTAATTTCTTCCATTGTATGAATCACAACACATCAATAACAGGACATCAACAAGTCCATTCTAGTCCATAGCTCTTCCCCCAATCCCGTGGAATCTAGGATGGTGATGTCCTCTCCACCACTAAGTGAGAGGGGGCTTATATCCCATGGATATGATGAAAGAGATTATCCTGCCTGCTGCTGCAGGCTCTCTTCATTGCCCAGGATAGCCATTGTCCATCATCATCTCCCCACTAGGTGTCCTGGGTGAGTCCATTGAGTTGTAGAGTAGGAGTTGCAGGTCCACAGAGTCTCTTTACCAAGTTGGCACATGGACAGCCCATAGTCTCCAGTCTATGGAAGTACACCTAAAACTCTGGCATCAAATATAGGTTTGAATAGAAGAGACAGATGGACCATGTGCATTGCAGACATATTTTGGTCAGATTCTGTCACTCTCAGGAGCAATGATTCCAAATTAGGGCCCACTGGTAAGGCACCAAACTACAGGGCTATCTGTCCTGATATAGGATCTGGGTATCTCCAAAGCCCTCAGGAGGCCCTCTGTTTGGGGTGATATCCATATTGAAGCCTAGGAAGTCCTACTGGGATCTGCATAAGTGTTACCTCTGGGTTGACCTCCCAATTCACTTTGAAATCTCTTAGCCCTATGAACTCATTTGTCTTTACCATTTCCCCCTTTTATTCAAAGTCTTTTTCCAGTTGTACTGCCCATTGGCATTTGTTAGTAATCCCTCATTGCCAGGGAGGCTCATCCCCAGGAGACATGCCCCACGCTGGGAGGAAGGTAATGCATTCATATGCTGAGTTTGGCTTAGAGAGAGACCACATTTGAGGCTCTCAAGAGGCAACACTTAGGTACCCCATAACACTAGGCTGTTTCAGTTACAAGAGCAAAGACTCATAAGGCTAGTCTTCAATAACAAGTGCCCATCAATGGATCATCCTCCTTTGCCAGACACTGCCCCTGCACTTGGGGGGATGTTGCTACTCTCCTGGAAAATATGACAGAGCTCTCCAGGATGGGAATTCAGTGTTCTCCCATTTATTGAGTAATTCTTCACCCCGTGGCCATGCCCCATAAGCATTTGAACAATTATGCATGCCTTTTATGCATGTTCAGGTGGAAATCCTCCCATGCACCCCCATCCCTTACCTCCCCTTAATGATCATTTCCCATCCATGTTGTGACGCTTCTGTGATCCCTAGCCTCTTCAAAGATGAAGCCATAACAATAGCCAATTGCAAAGAATAGGAAAATGAAATAATAATGATTTTTAGATGTAAGAGTTAAAATATATGAGAACTTAAAAAATAAAAAATAATTAAATATTTTTTTCAAAAAAGAAACCAGGATGTTATTAAAGGATTGGGTTTTTCAAAAAAATGTAAATAATATATATATATATATATATATATATATATTTTTTTTTTTCCGATTTGCTTATTGGAGCAATATCTGGTGTCCAGTCTGTTTCATGGCACCTTCCTCTTCTCACTCCCAGGCATCCCACCATTTTTCATTTAATTTTAAAAGAAGTTTTAGGTCATAGCAGAGTCACACACAGAATACAAGACAATCTCATATATTCAACCTTCTCCATTCCCCCCCATACCAAAACCTTTTTGTATGTGAATGGCAGCACCAACATAACTGACATACAGATCGTGAAACATAGTTCCCAAACATTGTCCTTGGTCCACATCAAGGTCCACATTTTAGCTCTTACACTTTTATAAATTTTGATGACTATCACCCTGTCCCATGTCGACCATTGCAAGGCAATGGAAAACACTTCCACAGGCCACCAAACACCCCCGTTCGATCCACCCTGTCCCTCCCCACCCCCCGCAGGGCCCACAACACCCACTCCCTGGCTCAACTCCCCAGAGGACAGGATTCACAGATATAAGCCACAGGTTGTTCTGGCTCACCGGTTCATCCTCCTCCGGGAACCATCCCTGCTCCCAAGAGTCACCCCCCTGTCTATTTCTGAGTGAATCAGACCTTCAAAAATAGGGAGCCCATCTCCCTCCCCCCACCACGCAGGATGGCCACCCACTGACACAACACACCACGACAGGATGAACACTCCAACATACCCCAGATACGTCCTCCTGAATGTGCCCCAACCTGCACCCCCAAGCTCCGACACCTCCCCTCCACACTGCGACAAGAGCACTCCCATCTCTTCAGTCACAATCCCTCATGCACAAGTCCCAAGCATTCATCTGGTCCCCCCCTACACCTCCCCAAAGCATCCTGGGCTCTCCAACCTGCCCCTCTCAGTCCTCCCAGCCAACAACCCTGCACCACAAACCCAGCAATATTACCACCCACCTGTCCCATTCCCCCAACATGCAACCACACTCCATCACCTCACCACAGATTACGTCCCTATGCATGATGTCTCACAACTTTCTCTTCTCTTTCTCTTGTAAACCTATCTTTCAGACCCTAGTTCTCAGGGACTGCTCAATTTCCTTAATTTATATCAGTGAGGTTGTGTACAGCTCATCTTTCAATGCCTGTCTTGCTTCACTCAACAGAAGGTCTTCAAAATTCATCCATGTTATCCCATGTGTTAACACTTTATTCCTTCTTACTGCTAAGTAGTATTCCATTGTATGTATGTACAACATTTTGTTTATCCATTCATCTGTAGTTGGGCACGTGGGTTGATTCCAAATTCTGGCAATTGTGAATAATGCTGCTAAAGACATTGGTGTACATATGTGTGTTGGTGTCTTTGCTTTCAATTCTTCTGGGTATGTACCCAGCAGTGGAATCACTGGATCATATGGAAGATCTATATTTAGTTTTTTGAGGAACCATCATACTGTCTTCCACATTGGCTGCACCAATCCACAATCCCACCAGCAGTGGATGAGAGTTCCCATTCCTCCACATCCTCTCCAACATTTATACTCTGCAGTTTTTTTAATAGCCACCATCGTAATGGATGTAAGATGGTATCTCATTTTAGTTTTGATTTGCGTTTCTCTAATAGCTAGAGATGTCAATCATTTGTTCATGTGCTTTTTAGCCATTCGTATTTCTTCCTTGGAGAACTGTCTTTTCAGGTCACTTGCCCTTTTTTAAAATGGGTTGTTAGTCTTCTTACTTTCGACGTGTAGGATTTCTTCATATATGCAAGATATTAGGATCCTATCAGATATATGGTTGCCAAATATTTTCTCCCATTGAGTAGGCTACCTTTCTATTTTCTTGATCAAATCCTTTGAGGTGCAAAAGGTTTTAATTTTGAGAAGATTCCATTTATCTATTTTTCTTTTGCTACTTGTGCTTTGGGTGTGAAGTCCATGAAACCATTTCCTATTACAAGGTCCTGTAGCTGTTTCCCTACATTATCCTCCAAGGTTTTATGGTCTTGGCTCTTTTATTTAGGTCTTTGATCCAACTTTAGTTAATTTTCATATAGGGTGTGAGATGGTGTTCCTCTCTCTTTCTCTTTCATATGGCTATCCAGTTCTCCACGCACCAATTGTTGAAGAGGCCATTCTCTCCCCACTGAGTGGGCTTGGTGGCCTTGTCAAATATCAGGTGATTGTATATGCAAGGATCTATATCAGAACTCTCAATTCTGTTCCACTGGCCAATGTGTCAATCGTTGTGCCAATACATTATGGTTTTCACCACTGCTTTGTAGTATGTTTTGAAATTGGGTAGTGTGATACCTCCAACTTCATGTCTCTTTTTCAATATGTCTTTGGCAATTTGGGACTTCTTACCTTTCCAAATAAATTTTGTAGTTAGTTTTTCCAATTCCTTAAAAAATACAGTGTTAATTTTTATTGGGATTGCATTAAATCTGTAGATTAGTTTTGGTAGGATAGACAAATGATGATATTTAGTCTTCCTATCCATGAACAGGGAATATTCTTCCATTTATTTTAGTCTTCTTTGATTTTCTTCAACAATGTTGTGTAGTTCTCTGTGTATAAGTCCTTTACATCTTTAGTTAAATTTATTCCTAGGTATTTGATTCTTTTTGTTACTATTGTAAATGGTATTTTTTAATTTCCTCCTCAGATTATTTACTGTTAGTGTACAGAAATGCTACTGATTTTTCAGCATTGACTTTATAGCCTGCAACGCCACTGAACTCCTTTATAAGATTTAGCAGCTTAGTTGTAGATTTCTCCGGACTTTCTAGGTATAGGATCATGTCATCTGCAAATAGTGAAATTTTTACTTCTTCCTTTCCAATTTGGATGCCTTTTATTTCTTTTTCTTGCCTCAATGCTCGAGCAAATACTTCTAGGACAATGTTAAATAAGAGTGGTGATAGTGGGCATCCTTGTCTTGTTCCTGATCTCAGTGGGAAGGCTCTTAGGATTTCCCCATCGAAGATGATGTTAGCTTTAGGTTTTTCATATATACCTTTTATGATGTTCAGAAAGTGTCTTTCTATTCCTATCTTTTGCAGAGTTTTTATCAGGAAAGGGTGCTGTATTTTGTCAAATGGTTTTTCTGCATCAATAGAGATGACCATGTGATTTTTTTCTTTCAATCTTTTTTTTGTTGATGTTTTACATTGATTGATTTTCTTATGATGAACCATCCTTGCATACCCAGGATAAAACCCACTTGGTCGTGGTGTATAATGCTTTTGATAAGTTGTTGAATGTGATTAGCAAGTATTTTGTTGAGGATGCTACCATCTAGGTTCATTAGAGAGATTTGTTTGTAATTTTCCTTTGTTGTGGTATCTTTGTTTGGCTTTGGTATTACGGCAATGTTGGCATCATAGAATGAGTTAGGGGTTGTTCCTTATATTACTATTTTTTGGAAGATCTTAAGCAGGATTGGTGTTAGTTCTTTCTGGAATGTTTGGTAGAATTCAGCTGTGAAGCCATCTGGATCTGGGCTCTTCTTACTTGGGAGGTTTTTGATGACTGAGTCTATCTCTTTACTTGTAATTGGACTGTTGAATTCATCAATTTGTTCTTTCATCAGTGTAGGCTGCTTATGAGTTTCTAGGAATTTGTTCTTTTCCTCTAAATTATCATTCTTGTTAGCATATAATTTTTCAAAGTATCCTCTTATGGTATTCTTTATTTCAGTGGGGTCAGTATTGATATCCTTTTCTTGATTCCTTATTTTGTGTATTTGCATTTGCTCTCTCTTTTTCTTTGTTATTCTGGCTAAGGGTTTGTCAATTTTATCAATCTTCTCAAAGAACCAGCTCTCGGTTTTGTTTATTTTTTCTAGTGCTTTCATTTAGCTCTGCTTTAATCTTTGTTATATCTTTCTTTCTGCTTCTTTCAGGGTTAGTTTGTTGTTGTTTTTCCAATCCTTTCAGGTATGCAGTTAACACTTCAATTTTAGTTCTTTCTTCTTTTTTAATATATGCATTTAGAGTTAAAAATTTCCCTCTCAGTATTGCTTTGGCTGCATCCCATAGGTTTTGATATGTTGTGTTGTCATTTTCATTTGATTTGAGGTAGTTACTGATTTCCATTGAGATTTCCTCCTTGACCCACTGTTTGTCCAATGTGTGTTGTTTAATTTCCATAACATCATGCCGAATCTAGTTCTCTGGCCCTTAGTGATTTCCAATTTCATTCCATTGTGGTCAGAGAAATTACTTGTGTAATCTCAATCATTCTGAACTCATTGAGAGTTGTTTTATGGCCTAGCATGTGGACTATCTTGGAGTATGATCCATGTGCACTCGAGAAGAATGTTCACCCTGCTGTATTAGGGTGTAGCACTCTGTATATATCTATGAGGTCCAGGTCCTCTAATGTATTATTCAGGTTCTTTGTTTCTTTACTGATTCTCTGTCTAGATGTTCTGTCTAATGGTGATAATGGTGTACTAAAGTACCACACTATAATTGTGGAGGCATTTATTTCTCCACTTAATTTTTCCAGTGTTTGCCTCACATATTTAGAGGCACTCTGATTAGGTGCATAAATGTTTATGATTGTTCTTTCTTCTTGAGAGATTACCACTTTTACTAATATATAGTGTTCATTTTGTCTGTTATGATTGTTTTGCATTTAAAGTCTATTTTGTCCAATATTAAGATAGCTACTCCTTCCCTTTTTTGGTTATTATTTGTTTGTAAAATTGTTTTCCAGCCATTTACTTTCAGTCTACTTGAATCCCTGGGTCTAAGGAGAGTCTCTTGTAAACAACATATGGATGGGTCATATTTCTTTTTCCATTCTGCTCATCTGTGTCTCTTGACTGGTGAGTTTAATCCATTAACATTCCATGTTAGTACTCTCAATGAATTTCTTACATTCACCATATTTTCTTTGGGTTTATGTATGTCCTATGTAGTTTATTTTTCCTCTTTGTGTCATTTTTGTTGTTCTTACTGTCTCCCCCAACAATCTCTCTCCTGTTTTTTCCTTTTACCCTTTAGAGCTTCTTTTAGTATTTCATGAAGTGCAGGTTTCTTGTTGGAATATTTTCCTTAATTTCTGTTTAACTGTGAATATTTTGAACTCTCCATCATTTATGAATTCCAGCTTTGCTGGATAGAGTTTTCATGATTGGAAGTTTTTTTTTCTTTTAGTACCTTGACTATGTCATACCACTGTTCTTGCCTCCATGGTTTCAGCCGAGAAGTCATCACTTAATCTTATTGTGCTTCCCTTCTATGTGATGGTTCTCTTTTCTCTTGCTGCCTTGACTATTTTCTCTTTGTCTTGAGCATTGGACATTTTGGCAAGTATATGCCTTGGGGTTGGCCTGTTGAGATTTATACTGCTTGTGGGGTGTTGTACTACCTGGATATGTACATCCATCTCCCTCATTAGGGTTGGGAGCTTTTCTGCCTTTATTTCCTTCAAAACACCTTCTGTTCTCTTTCCCTTCTCTTCTCCTTCTGGGATGCCTATAATGTGCATGTGTGTTTTGTGTTATCAGTTAAATCCCTGAGTCCCTGCTGGATTTTTTCTATCTTTTTATCTATATTTTCTACTATCTGTTTGATTTCAGATGTACTGTCTTCCACATCCTTAATTCTTTCTTCTGTCTGTTCAAATCTGCTGTTATGTGAATCTGTCATCTTTTTGATTTCTTGGATTATGCTATTCATTAGCATCATATCCTTTATCTTTTTATGTATGTTTACAATTTCTTCAGTTTGTGCTCCCTGTGTCTACTTAATCTCCTTTATCTCTTCCTTCACTTCATTAGGTTGGTCCATGATATTTGTTTGGACAGCTTTGATTAGTTGTTCTATGTTCTGCATTTCTTCCTGGTTATTGGTTTGTTTTTTGGAATGGTACATGTCTTCCAGTTTTTCAGTGTGGCTTGGAATTTCTTGTTGCCCTCAGGTCATCATTTTATCTTGATGGGCTTATTCCATTGATTAGCTTCTCTCTTTGCTCGAGAGTTTTATTTAGCTTGTAGTTCTGTGTGTGTGTTAAGTTTTCTCATTGATACTTTTGTCCCCTTGTTGTATTTCCTTGCTTTTTTCTATGTTCCTTTGAAGGAAGAAGATTAGGGCCAGAGCAATCAAAAGGGGTAAGAAAGGAAAAGGGGTAATAGTATTATTGATAAATGTTAGAAGAGGGGTGGTATCAGACTTAGTAAATTGAATATTTAACTCATGTATGTAGTGTGGAGTGATCGGGGGGAAATTGGAGTGCCTACAATGGAATGGGGAATCAAATAGAGAAAAAATATATAGAATATTTTATAGGGCCAGAATTATGAAGAGAGAGAAAACTAATAAAGAATAGGTTGAAAGAAAAAAACTAATACAAACATAAAGAAAGAAAAGAGAACAGAATAGTACAAGATAGAAGTTAACAAGGGTGAAGTTGAGAGCAAATGAAAAAAGGTGGAATGTAAGAGCCACAACAGAAAGCTGAATGTAGAAAGATGGAGGAAGGAGAGGAGAAAATATTGGTAGACACAATCACTATACAATGAGGGTGGAAAGTCAAGGATGAAGAAGACCAGCAAAGAAAAAAAAAAGCTATCAGCACCTAATTAAAAAAAAACAGAAAAAAAAAACAAAAACAAAGAGGAGAGAGTAGAGGTAAGAAGCACACAATCATACAGTCAAAGCTAAGAAAAAATAGCATTCCTTTTGGGCCCTTGTGGAGCCACTCAGCCTGTGTTCATTAATCAATTGCCTTGCAGCCTTCTCTCTGAAGGCTTTGAGGCAGAATTTAGTGATTAAAGCAAGTCAATATGTTTCTCTGTATATATTTTTTTGATGTAATAAGGGTCCTTGAAGAAGGCCTCTTCTACGCCACCCCCTCCTGTGAGGGGACCCCAAATAGGCTCGTGGAGACTTATCTATTATTTCCCAATGCCTGACTCCCCCAGGGGAGCTGAGACTGTGTTACTCAGCACAGAGCTGTAAAATTGCTAGGACTGCCCTTTGCTGAGCATAGAGTCCATTTCACACTTAGTTAGATTAGCTGTGTACAGCAAATTCACCTCTCCCCTCAGCCCAGCACCACTTCCAGTGGGCTAATTCACTCCCAAAAACTGCTAGGGGGCCCTGGTTACTAAACCCACAGAAAGGAAACCCCTCTCCACCCTTTGTCAGAACCTTCCCACCCTCAGAGTTTATTCTTCCCCTCACAGGTCTACTGGTGAGGATTCAGACTGCCCAGCCCCCTGCCCAGAGAACAGGGTTTAGCCACCTGTGTTTCCAGCTGGGGAGTAAAGAACTCATGATTTTATGTTGAACAGTCCAATTCACACTCCATTTGCCTCCAGACCAATGCACCTAAGACCTCTGTCCCCCAGGCTCCCAG
>PVKH010044449.1:0-10686 GCA_004027955.1 Chaetophractus vellerosus | reverse complement strand
GCTTCCCCTCCACTATAGGGTTACCCAGGACTCAGGGAGAGGAGCCGAGCCCCGACTCCCCTAATCGCTGTCTTCTCCGGCCCACAGAACTCGAGCGAAGACTAAGGGAGGGGGCCGGTGGTCCCGACGCTCGGGACGAGTCAAGGGGAATGCCTCGTCGATGAGGTTGGGCTGAGTGGTGGGATGCCCATCCACGCCTAGGATGTTTCTTGATTTTTTTAATAACATCTAGCTGGAAGGTTCCTTCCTTGGGCCAGCCTGCTCCAAAAGTTGGCCATTCTGCAGGACAAAAAGTAATTTGTTTTCCCTTCTTTACTTGGAGCGACAGGTCATGCACTCGGCCTCGGAACTCAGAGAAGTGATTCACCATTAGGGCCCAGGCAGTAGATCCTCTCTGTCCCACGGCAAAGTCTAGAAGAAAAGAGGTTAACGGACACAGAAGAATGACACACAGGACAAAAGCACAAAGAGACAAACAGAGATCGACCGTACGGCCACGCACTCGCTCACTCACTCTCACACCTAATGGAACCAGTTCCTTGAATTCCAGCAGGCCGCTTACCATAAGGGAACCTTGCCCTGCCAGCACGTCTGCTCGGTGGAGGGGCCTCTAACCCCTCTCAGCTCCGGCAGGCCCCTCTGCTAAGGGGTCCCTGCCCTGCCAGCACATCTGCTCAGCGGAGGGGCCTCTAACTCCTCTCAGCTCTGGCAGGCCCCTTACCATAAGGAGTCCCTGCCGTGCCAGCACGTCTGCTCGGTGGAGGGGCCTCTAACCCCTCTCAGCTCCGGCAGGCCCCTCTGCTAAGGGGTCCCTGCCCTGCCAGCACATCTGCTCAGCGGAGGGGCCTCTAACTCCTCTCAGCTCTGGCAGGCCCCTTACCATAAGGGGTCCCTGCCCTGCCAGCACATCTGCTCAGCTGAGGGGCCTCTAACCCCTCTGAGGGGCCTCTAACCCCTCTAGGTTCTGGCAGGCCCCTCCGCTAAGGGGTCCCTGCCAGCCGGCTTCCTTAAAATATCCCGGGCTATATGACTCCCTTATGTCGATGCTGGTAGTCAATCCAAACAATGGGGATCCTGGACAAGCCCCCAAATGTTGTGCCCGATTTCAGATCCCCAGATGCACGGATGAGACCATATTGACAATGTAATAGCAAAAGGGAGCTTTATTACTAACTCGAGTTAGGGTCCAGGCCTCCCGATCGTGGGCAATGCCATGGACCCCGACCCAAGGCAGTTACAGGATTTATAAGCATCACCAGGGGTGTGGGGAAGTGCCCATGAGTTCACATCTGATAAGAGAAGCCCCAAGTGGGGGGCACACCTTGCCAGAAAGTGCCTAGGGAGGAAGTTTCTAGCGGCCTCAGGGCGGGGTGGAAGGTAGCAGAGTTATCAGGAGTCTTACATTCCTGAGGGAAGGCCCTAGGGGTTAACTAAAATCTAACAATACCAACAAGGTGATTTCGAGTGAGAGCTTTGGGTCAGGCAGCTCAACCTCCTGAGAGCTGTAAATGGAGATGAGCCACTTGGGCAATTAATCACGCCTATATAATGGAGCTCCAATAAAATACACTGGACGCTTCTTTTATAGAAGTATATACTGGATGCTGAGGCTCAGGCAGATGGCCCTGGTTGGCAGTACTCTGTGACTGTGGTCATGCATCAATACCAGGAAAGTAATGCGTACCCAGCTCCTTGCAGAGAGGACAATGGAAGCTCTGCATTTGGTTCTGTTCTGGTCTCCACTCTATGCACTTCTTTCCTTGGCTGATGTTAGTTTGTCTCCCTTTCCTGTAATAAGCTGTAACTGTGAGTAAAATAGCTTTCACTGGATTCTGTCAGTTCTTTGATAGCAAATTGTAGAACCTAAAGGTGGTCGTGTGTACCCCTGAACTAGCAATTGGAGTCAAAAGTGAGGGTGGAGTTGAGGGCACTGTTTTCTTTCTAACTGTACAGTTGCCATAAAACTCTCGCAGGGTTCATTGAATTACTCTATTTACATCACTTAGGACAGTGCCAAATACATAGTAAGCACTTGATAAACATTAACTGTAGTATTCTCCCAGGTAAATTCCTTATTTTTCCAATCATGTTTAGTTGTTGAGAACTCAATCCAATCTTTTTCAAAATTCTAATCTTATCTCCTCTCTTCTCCCTTACATGGGTTTCACCTTAGATTTGAGGCAACTGCCTTAAAGGAGGCAAGATCTCCTTGAATCTTCTTTTGGGTTCTAACTTGACTGATATTGAGACAGACATTTGGGATCTGGAGGGAAAGGCAGTGGTCCTCATGGGAAAGCCATATTTGGGACTCCTGGCACATAGAGGAGATTGGCACCATAGGTAGTCCTAGGAAAAGCTGGAACTTTGTGCAGGGGCCACTCGCCTGGCTTTCTCACCAGGCTCGTGTAGCTGTTCCTAGGGAGGTTGCTGTGGGAATTCCCCAAGCTTAGCTCCTTAATGTAGACTCTGGACCTTGCTTGACATCTTTGATACTCTTTCACATTCCCCCCACTTCCTGCCAATGCTGGGGTCCCCTCACTTGGAAAACCATAGTCTTGGGGAGGCACTGACAAGACAGCCAGGATATTATTTTCTGAAGTTTCTCTTAAGTCTCACGTCATTGCAGCTCCAATGGGAAGGAGCTCAACTACTCCACTCTACCCTCAGCCTTCTGCTTATAAAGATTGGGGGTGGCAAGGGTAGCAAGGTGAATGTGACAGACTCTTGATAAGTTCCAGCCCCAATTGTTGACAGATCATTTTGAAAACAGGATGCACAGTATCTATTTGGCCTCAGCTTTGGAGCTAGTTGCAGATTTTAGGGCAATAGAAAAAAGAACATCAACTTGTTACAGATGCATGCAAATCCCTTAATTTGAGGTTAAGGCTATGGCAGTAGCAGTGTTTTTAGATGTTCTCTCAATGTCACATTACCCCAATGTTCTTGCTCAGTAAGAACATCCCATGTTTTTATGTTTAGGAACTATATCCCATGTTTAGATACTACATACCTGATTTATCTCTTCTTTCCAAGCTTACCTTTGAATCTCATATGTTAAATTCATTTGTAATTACTGACATCTTGTGAATTCTTATTATGAGAAAGTGATGCAGAATGATTTCTGTGGGTAACTTCAAAGATTTCAATCTATCACCATTTTCCCAGCCTACATTCATGGTTTAACTCCATTAAATATGCTTTAATAAGAGGTATTTAGTGTATTTAACAAATACTTTGAAAGAAATGTATTTATTAGGCGTATAGGAAAAAAGAATAAGATTACGAAGGTTCTAGTCACTGGCTCTCCATTCCTGCACTCCTGTCCCCAGGTCTCTTCTCACATATCTGGGTATTTCTGCCCTCTGAACGGAAGTGGTTGACTAAAACATGATGCAAATGGCTCCTGCCTTATCACTGCTCGGCTCTTCTGCTCCATTTTTCGCATTGCTGTGAGAGCCAAAATAATAGGTTTGGGCCTCAGGTCATTATATTAATTGCAGAAATTAATTGCGTCAAGAAATAGGACTTGGGCTTTTTACATGGCTCATCCCAGAACTTTGGCGATGCTGCGTATAGCTAGGTTTTCACTGATCCTTCTCCCCCAAGGCCATGACACTTGAAAAGGTATTTTTTCCCTGGTTTACTTACTTTATCCCAAAATGAAAGCAGATGAAAGGAAGTCTGACACCTATCTTATTTGAGAAGTCATCTAAACAATAGTTTATTCTTTTAAAAATATAAGGGAAAAAATAGCTGAATAAAAAAACTGTCTAATACAGACTGAAACCTGTTTCTACTTTTGTATTCCAACCGCCAAGAATCGGTCATCAAAAATAAAATTTAAAGAAATCTTTTCAACAAGCCATTGATAAGGAATGCCCACTTGTGTCTCAATATGCATAATTGAAGCTTACATTCCGGATAGCAGAACCCTGCATAGTCCAGACCTTGTGTGAGACCCCACATCTATTATGTAGACTGCTGGCCTTTGTAAATCTTGATCGCCCACTTGCTTAGGAATGTACCTATGTAAAAGCCCTATATAAACATGAAAATCAAGGCTTTGGGGCCCAGAACTGATTTTTTTTAAACTAACTGGGCCTGTGTAATAAAACTGTTCATCCACTCCTCAGAGTGCTGTTTGGGTTTTTTCGGGATCGGATTTCTGTAACACCATTTCCCTGGATGTACTTTCCCTATTAGCTCATTACACCACCTTTTCCTCTGATATTGTGTGGTAGTTTTTTCTCAACGTAAATCCAGTGTGAGGAAATTGGGGAATAACACTTTAATCCTGGAGGACTGATTTCATTAACGATCTCATTATATATTGGTGATCCGGCCTTGCCGTTATAAGTACGGCTCTGAGATAGCATTGATGAAATTGCTCCTGTCATTAGAAGTCAGGTCTCACACAGTTAGTGTTCCCAGACACATAGGAGTTGTGAATCATGTCAAGAGACCCCAGATTAGGAGTTAAAATTATTGGGTTCCAGTTCAGAAAGTCACTCAGTCTCTCTGGACCTCTGTTCAAAATGTAATTCAGCTATTATTTTAGTCTGAATTAGTCCTCTCTTTTGCCATTTGGGTTCCCACATGAAATCCATAATGCTTTAATCATATCTATTATTTATTGAGCATTTACTATGTGCTTTATGTCATATAATTCTTACAACAATCCTTTGAGGTAAGTAATATTTTATAAAGAAAGAAATGGTATGTTTGAGAAAATAAGTTTCTTGCTCAGAGGCTGAAAGTTCATCTAAGTGGTGGAATCCACATTTGAATCCAGGCCTTTCTGGCTTTAGAATCCCAACTCTTTTAATCACACTACTGGTTAATATTGCTGCTGAAACTGTTTGGATTTTGTTATTCCTTGTCAATATCAATTAGATCATTTATTAGTGAGTAACATAAGTTTGAAAATGTTAGTGACAGCTTTTCAGATCTATGTTGCCAAATAAAACTTTATCTCCATTTTATATTTGAACGCCATTTGACATTGAAGTTTTGGGCCTCACAGAGAAGGAATTATCAGCCCCTATGGATAGTATTCTTCATTCAGTTTGTATTCCGTTTGTGTGTGTGTATGTGTATTTATGCTCAGTTTTCTTGCTTTATCTCTGTTTCTGTTGCTATTTTCTGTTTTCGGCTCTTAGTAGCCTAGAACTTGATCTGTTTATCTTTGATCATTGTAGTTCATTCATTTACCAAACTTACTAAGTGCCTCTGTCAGTTAGTGTTGTAAATCGCAAAGACTTTCTTAACAAGTGATTTAAAGTTACTACCTGAAAATGGTACTTACCTGTTGTCAGTGGAGCAATAGCAAATGGAAAGAACATTCTAAGAAACTGACAATTTTTTAGAGAATTGTTTAATTCTTTTATTAACCTGGAACAAGTTCTATTAATAACAAGTAGTGCCACCATGTGTTTAATTCTTTTATTAACCTGGAACAAGTTCTATTAATAACAAGTAGTGCCACCATGTGCCAAGGGGTTTGTGGGGAGTATTTCTATCAAAGTAGCTGTGACCCTAGGGCTTCCCTTTTTCCTATGGTTTTATCATCATATTTGTGATACAGCAACAGCTTCATTGCAGTAGAAGAATAAAATAAATTGGGAGTGGTTTAAACAAACCAGAGGGGGCACGGGAGGGAAAAGAGAGAGAGTTCTTATTGTGAATAGATGCTCAGCTGTCTTGAGACAAATTTACGCTTCCCTTTCTAACCCTCCCCAAAACATTTTTAATAAAGCAACAGTGGAGTTGATTGTTCCTAGGAATATTTGGTGGGAAAAAAAAGTCGTTATAGAGGTGGATATTTAAATGGCCCTCACCTGCTTGGGTAAAAATCATCATACACTCTCTGCTATTATAAATTCTTAAATATTTTCCATGTGTTTCTGGTGGGACTGTAACTGTTACAATCATTTTGGAAAACAATGTGGCAGTATGTACCAAAACCCAATCTTCCTACCGTTTGAACCATTAATTTCACTTTGTGAAATACATCCTAAAGAAATAATCTAAAAAAGAGAACATGATGTATGACTTTTTTATTTTAGAGTAGCATTTTTTAAAATGTTGCAATATGGTACTGGAAACAACTTAAGTGCCCAAAGATAAATAAGAAAATTATACTACACGCACATGAATTACCATGTAGTCATTTAAAATGATTATATAGACTGCAACAATATGAAAATCCTCAAGAGTAAGTCAATAAAAAGTCAGGATTCAAAATTATGTATACACAATGAATATGTAAATGACAATAGACACAAAGGAAATTTTTCTTGTAGAAAATACACAAAATTCTAGCAGAAATACATTTTCTTTAAGTTGGAAGGTTTATGCATGGTTTTTTTCTTTCCTCTATCGTCTGTTTTTTTAAAACAATGTAGTTGGTTATTTTAGATGTAAAATAGTAATTCAAAGATATTCTAAAAAAAAAAAACAGAAAGAGTTTGAGGCAACTACTCTCCTTTTGCATACAAGTTTGGCTTCTGAGTAAGGAATTCTTGTTAATTTTACTTAAGATAAACAAGGCTGTCTTCTTCACACAGTGCACACAGCCTCGTCTTAGAAGCTCCTGTCTGGGACTTCACGTATAGAATGGGGAGGTTTAGTTATAAAGTTTCATTTATTTGAAGAGTCTATGTACATGAACCTCAGTTCTCTGCTTTTGTGTTTTCCATGAGTGAGCAGGTAATAAAATGCAAAGTGAAGAAAAGCTGAAACAAACATTTTTGTTTATTTAATTTATGTGAGCTCTTTTTAAAACCCACAAATGAGCTCTTCAGTGTCTACAGTGACTTCACATGGAATTTGTATCATTATTATTGAAATGAAAGGGGAAAAATCAATAATAAACCTCCTGTAGATGGAACACATTTGATTTCAATTTGCACCAAATTGTTAGTTATTAAATCTATTGTGTAGCTCTCAGCAACTTGCTTAAATTCCGCACCCTGTTGGCTGCTGAACAAATGCCTCTGAGTTTTCTGATACTTTCTGACAACTTTTTTCCATAGTGTATGGCTCATCAGTTAAAGATGCATTAGAGAAGAAATTTTCAAAAGTTATCTTTGCCCAATTTGAAATCAGAAAGTTGTCCTTATTGGTTTGAATTTAAAAATAGTAAAAGAGAACGAGATTGAATCATTTTGCAGTAAAACAAAGCTCTCAGCTGCAGTCCTGGGAATGTTTGCTTGTAAAGACACTTTTCACTCTTCAAATAAAAGTTGATGTATAACATTAATGTACTATGAATATACATTTTCCTTCTGTTCATACGAAACTCTCATCTGCAATTTTGATGTGAACTTGACTGTATTTTGTGAATCTGAAATCTCCTTGGGGAATATTTTAAAAAATAAAACAAATTCAATAGTAGCTAACTCATGAGAAATCAGGTATATGATACTTAGGAATGGTGCAGGATATTTTCATCTCCAAGCAACAAAGAACCTAATTTAGAGAAGCTTATTTTTCTCCCATTGTAAGTAGTCTGGGGAAAGGCAAGCAAGGCTGATACTGGGACTCAAGAATGCCTTCAGGGACCCAGGCTCTAATAACCTTCCCACTCCAGCACCCATAGAATGTCCACTTTCATTCCATGCTTTTCAAGTAGAGTTTCAAGATGGTTTTTCCACCTCCAGCCATCCCATCCACATTCTAATCCAAAAGATGGAGTAGGAAGAGAATGGGTTAGTTCCTGTATGAGAAAAAGTCCCCACAAATCTTCAGCAGACTTCTGCTTACGTTGCAAAAGCTAACACTGCATCACATTGCCATCTCTAGCTACAAGGGAGCTTTCAGGCCTCTAGAGAAGAATAAAGCAAGACGGGTTAGGAATGGGTGTCAAGTGAGTCTGTTCCAGGTAACTGCCACACACCTCTCTAGAACACAACTTAGAACCATAAAATAATCACAAACATTTTCTTCCAAATCAAAGTAGATGTTTCAAAGGTCGTGCATTAAACTTCTGACCTTTGCTTGCCCAGTTCTCACCAGAGTTGTTGCCAGGAGGAGAGCCAGCCAGAGCAAATGGGCTGCTACAAGCCTCCTGCAGGGAGCACTCATAGTAGGTGGACCAAAATTAAAGGTTAAAAAAGATATATAAGGAGAAAAATTCTATAGAAGTATCAAGACTAGGGTGGTCAGGGTTCAATTAATATAGGAAAAGAATTTCCTCATTTTTACGTAGAGCACAATAAGTAATGAGCTAATGATGGCCTCTGAGTTTTAAGAAGAGAGAAATTATGGTGGTTGTTTTTTTTTCTTCAGTAAGGAGGATATGGCACATAGATTTATTGTCTACATGCTCATAGTCGAAAATATACCATTATGTAAAGAGGCAAATTCTGATGGTCAATCTAAAACACTTTGCTAACTAGAGAAGAGTTTCAAAACTTTAAAATTTTGTGAGTCTCCTCTCTTTCTTTTTAGTGAGGAAACTAACATAGTGAGGATATTAGGAAAAGAAAATCCATCTGTGATTACGATAATCGCATATTGAAGACCATTTTAATAACAAAAAAGAACCACATAAATTAAATTGTGAAAGAGTTAAGGGAAAAAGCCATACTTTCCTTTTCTTTTTCCATTTTGGTGCAAATGACCACAAGAACTCAGATAAACACCAGTGCAGAGATGGGTATTTAGGGACCAGTGACCCAATTTGAGGGATTTTATTTATTTATTTATTTATTTATTTATTTATTTATTTATTTATTTATTTTAATCAAGATGCACACCTGCTGTGTCTATTTTTTTTTTTAAGATTTATTTATTTTATTACATATCTCCCCTTCCCCCCGCTGCGGCGACACGCCGAGACTGGTCACTGCGCAGGCGCAGCTTTCCCCGCTTGTGGGCGGCTTCTGCTTCCATTCACGGCCGGCTTTCAGTTCGCGGGTGGCTGGCTGCGCTCCATTTGCGGGCAACCTGCCCTGCCCGTGGCGGCTTTTGCCCTGTCTGTGGCAGCTTTTTGCCCTGCCCACGGTGGCTCCGGCCTGCCTATGGCGGCTTGCCATTCTCAAGGCGGTCTGCCCGCTAGGAGAGGTCCCCGGGAATCGAACCCGGGGCCTCCCATGTGGTATGCCAGCGCCCTATCCACTGGGCTATCCAGCTGGCCCCATGAGGGATTTTAAATAGCTAGTGTTTGCTTGTTTGTCTCCATTTCTTTTTCCTATCTTCTACAAGCATGGTTGGTGGCCACTGTGTGTTGACAGCCCACTGTCAGCCACATGCATGGTGTGATTTGTTGTGTGGGGTAAACTATTTCTTTTACATTCTGAAATATTTCTCTCCCTTTTGATTTAAGGCAAGGGTGGCAAACACGATTCATGTGCCATCGTTGACCTTTACAAAGCCAATGGCAAACTTGCTTTCCACAGTAATTTTTACTGCTGAACTCAACCATGATATCAGATTCCGTGTCAATGCAGTGTTTAGGAAACCACATACACTCCATCGGAGCTGACACGTAAGTGTTATCTCTTTGTTCTTCATGAGTTAAGGTATTATCCTCAGATGGTATTTGTCAAAATGCGCTCATTATGTAAAAGGGGAAACCTATTGACACATCAGTTCTTATTAACCAGAAGTCACATGGCAGAAAGCAGAGGACAAGGGAATAGAATAGAAATCATGTTTTAATGGGGGTGGGAGGAAAAGCCTGGGAATGAAAGAGAGCCTTCCAAGGGATAACATGAAGCAGACTCAGAGTAGAGATGAGGACGCTATCAAATGACTAGGGTGTTTTTGAAATGAGTTCAGCTCTACTGCTCAGACACTCCAAACGTTTCTCATGTGCTTGACAAATTAAGCGAACCTCCACAGTCTGATTGTCCATCAAATATCTCACATGAACTATAAACTGGGACAAATCTATCATTGATCCTGGAACATGGATCCATTTGCATCTCTGGGCTTTGATGTGACTCTTCTTAAACCTGCATGCTTAAGTACTCCGAATTACATGTAAGTAAAACTGATATAAGAATATCGTGGGAATTTGGATATGCTATTCATTTCTCAAACTTTACCTCTTCCATGAGTTCTTTCCAGAAATCCATTCTTGTTCTTTTCTCCCTTCCAAATAAGATATGAGATTTATTTACTGAAAAAGAAGAAATATGTTGCAAAGCAGTTTTCTGTATACTTCTATAAGAAGCATTCAAAGGATTAGAGCTAACCATGATATTACATAAGACAACTTTGAGTGTTTAAACGATGATAGGATGGAGTCTAGAATACATATTTATTGTAATCATAAGTTTAACTTTAATGCACATCAGTAAAAAAAGAAAAAGTAATATAATGACATTAGGGACAATTCAGGAAATGAAAATAATTGCTCAAAATTCTACCATAATAATACAAATGCTTTGGTCTTTTGTTTTTTTTTCCTATGCATTATTAAGATATACTTATATTTTTATAATTCACCAAATATTTATTGCATGAATTCTATATGCCAAGAACTGTGCTAGGATATGGGAGCACAAAGTTTTCCACTTAATGTGATAATATATTAATATATTTCATATATATATTATATCACTTTGTGTTCTATTGTTATATTATATGACATATTTATAAATTATGTTATATATAATGTTGACTAATGCTGCAAAAACTGTGAAGCCACACATGCATGTATATACATGTATGTATACA
>PVKH010044448.1:0-10604 GCA_004027955.1 Chaetophractus vellerosus | reverse complement strand
CTGCAACCCCCCCGAGACCTGCCTCTCTCAGAGTCACTCTGTACTCCATGCTGAAGTAGGAGTGTGCCGCTGCCACCCCTCTGTGCCTCAGTCACTTGGAAACACAGCAGCACTGTGAGGGGCCTAGGCCTCATCAAGTTCTTCACACAAATAGCTCTTCTGCTTTTCCCTCCATAAGGCTCAGACACGAGCCAGTGGGGAAAGACAGCTGCCGCCTCCCCATTCTAGTCTTTCCCACAACCCTTCTCCAGCCAAAGATCCTCACCCAACTCCAATCTCGATGGGCCTTCACAGTCCATCACACAAACTCAGCTATATATGACCCTTTGGAGGCACGATCTAGGTACCAACACATCCCTAATTAAAGATAGTAAGCCTCCCACACACATCAAGACCCTTGGAGATAACCTCTTGAGATGCCCAAGGAAAAGAGAAGCAATTTTCTTCCTACTTTAAATTTCAATCAGTATTTTATTGAGCCTTTGCTAGAACACAGAACTTCATTAGTTACCCAGGAAGAACAAAGATGAACACAAGGGGAATGGAAGTAGCTCAGTGGTTAAGCGCCTGCTTCCCATATACAAGGTCCCAGGTTCAATGAACACAATGCAGATCCTACTCTTCAGGAGCTCACATGTTGATTGGGTAACATGGCACCTCAGCATTTCCCCAAGTGTGATCCATGTAATACTACTCCTGAGATATGCACCTTGACAAAAGAATTCCTTTGTCTAAGAAGGTTTAGAAACACCACTTGGAGAGTGTATTAGCTTGCCAAAGGGGTACTGATGCAAAGTACCAGAAATCTGTTGGCTTTTATAAAGGGTATTTGTTTGGGGAAAAGGTTGTGGAAAGTCTAACTCAAGGTACCATAAGAAGTACTTTCTCACCAAAGTCAGCTGCCATGTGTTGAAACAAGATGGTGGGCAATCTCTGCCTGGTCTCTCAGGGCTTCCTATATCAGTCTCAGGCATAGGGTCATTTCTTTCCAGGCCTTCTCAGCTGCTCAGCTGCTCAGCTGCTCTGTTCTCTTCTGCTGCAAACTATCAGGTGAATGGCTCATCTCTCTCTGGGGGTCCAGGATCAAACATGAGAGAGCTCTCTCTCTCTTCTTGTGTCTTCTTGAGTGAGTGTCCATTTATATCAGCCACCAAGGGGGTGGGGACTCAACCTGAGTCATGCCCCACTGATGTGGAAAAAGTCCTAAATTGATTTTATCAAGTAAACTTAAAACCTTTTAATTTAATACAATCAAAGGGTATCGCATCCAGAGGAGTAGATTAGTTTACAAACATAATCTTTCTTTTTGGGGATTCACAAATAATTTCAAACTGCCACAGAGAGTTTTTAATTAGGTTGACTATATGTCCTAATTTGCTTGGAAAAGTCCCAGTTTGTACCAATCATCTAGTTTGCTTGGAAAAGTCCCAGTTTTCACCAATCATCCGGGCATCATTACTAATAGCTCCCCCTTTCACTCTCAGTGTGTCCTCAGTCAGATCATAGATTATGTGGTCACCCCAGTTGTAATACACGAGAGCATATTAAAGTCTCTGAACCATCCCACTTTAAAGGAACCCGTTTTTACTTTGTTAACCCTGGTGTTTCCCAAATGTATCTGACCATGGAATCATTTTTCACATTATTATCCATTGACATCTCATAACAATCAATGTTCTGAAGAGCACTGACATAGTTAGAAGTAACAATTACATTACAGACTAACACAAAATAAACAAGAAGGACCAGAGAATCAGAGAAGTCTTCCTGAGAGAGGGGACTTGCATTGGCCTTGAATAATAAGCAAGATTTTGATAAGAAAGAAGATTGAAATAGACTCCATGTGGAGAAGCAGCATCAGCCAAAGTTTGCTGTTCTAATTGTAAGGGAGAGACTTGTAGCAGCAGCTTGGCTGAAAGAGAGGGTTTCTCCTCTTAATTATTTCCATTCTAATATCCTGTCTAACTCATGGCTGTTAACACAGTCTCATCACTTCTAGGCTGCCAACAGAAAGTTCTAACAATGGAGTAGGAACCCAACAAATACTTGCTGATTGATAGATGGACTGAAGAAATAAATTGCTTTTGAAAGAGTTAACACAATTGCACAGAAGTCGTCATCATCCCAGAAGTCAGTCTCTGTCAGTCTCAGACTTCTGGAATATTTTTAATTGTAGGCTGATAGATCACATTAAGCTTGCAATGGCCACATCAGTGAGTCATTGGATCCAGTGCAGGGATTAAAACCCACCAACTTTGCTTATCTGGGTATACCAGATGACCCACCCTGGGGGTGAAAGGTAGCAGTTCCTTAGCACCTGATTATCAGAGAGCACAAGGGAAGGGAGAGGCAATAGGCTGTGGGGGCAAGAACAACCCAAAAGATATCACAATGCTGGAGTCCACTTTTGGCTTTGCACTAGCTCATTAGAAATTTCTTGAGGAGAATGATCAAGGCATAAATGTTTTTAAAATCTCACCCACAGTCTTAGCCTAACACACAACAGGCACTCAACAAAATATTCATTAACATGAAATGAACACTTGTTGAGTTCACGCATCTTATTCTGAGTCTCATTTCTTTATCCACCAAAATAGGTTAATAATTATGTCCTCATGTGTTCAGTTCCCATGTCTCCTAGCATTCAGATAAGATTGACTCAAGCCCTCTTTCCATGGGTTTTGGAGCCCTGAGTCCTCTGAATTAATTCCTTTTGGAGAACATCTTGCTGCCTTGAACTTACTATTTCCATAGCATGCATTGTGCACTTGGACTTAGGGCTCAGACTTATCCCTTAATTTCCAGGTACATAACATATGCAAGATTTACTGAGTGTTTGAAGACATCGAGGGATTTATACCATGACAAGTTACTCAGAAATTAATATCAACATCCTTGTTCATTAAAATAATAATAATAAATATATTTTTTAAAAGGCCCAGGCCATTCACAACTCAGAAACCAGTCTAGCCCTGTGCTATTTCTCTTTCCACCTTGTTCCTTCTCTTACCCTTCACTCTCTGGAGCAAAAAAACCAATTACCCCAATTTCCCAATGCAGAATGTAAGAGAGAGTCCTGCTCTCTCCTGACCTTACCCCAAACTCTCTTCCAGGCCCCCCTTTGCACAATTGAGGGCTCCCTTGAAGCCTGGAAAGGATCACTTGCAAGAGCCAAGACAGTCAAGTCCATAGACCAAGGCCTTTCTCTTACCTAGTCTATGGGGGATGGGAAGGGATGGGTTGTTCCCCAGTTTTCTTTATAACATTTAATTGAACCAGAAACCCCCTAAATAACCACTTGCATATAATTAATTGTGAACTTTCCTTTGCAAGTTAATCTCAGTTAAACATCCTCACCTTCCCTTACTAATCTCTCCCTTAACCCCCAGCATCCAAGAAAGCAAACTTATTTTAAACAGACTTAAATTAATTCTGCTAACTTTTCTTATATTTACAATGGTCCTTTATCCCCCAACTTTATTTTAGCAGAAATATGCAATTTCCCTCCTCTCTGAAGACTTGGTGTCTTAGGTAGGGTTCACCCAGGAAAGGAGCAAAATATCAGGAAGAATGGGACAGGGAAAGAGAAAAAGCCTACATAAGGGTTCATTTCCAAGGCTGCAGGTGTAAGCAATGGATCCTCCAATCCATAGGACCTCCAAGAATTATAAAGAACGCCACCTGAAGTTATCCATCTGAAGCAGAGGAGGCTGGAGGGTTTTTCCACTGGCTCCCACCCTCCACTGGATGAGGGTCACCCCCAGAGATGACAATGGTCCTGTGCTTCTCTGGGATGTACTTGCTCATTGGTTGAGCAAATTCCTGATGGACAAGTCCCTGGGGTGGAGATCAGCTTGAGATGGAACCGGGCCAGGGGTGTTGGTGTTTGTCTGGAAGTGCCCCTCACAGCTGCAGCTGCAATTGGAGGTAAGCCAACAGGATCTGACATGGGGCACCAAAGTCTGCCATACTTAGTAAGAGCTCCATTTGGTGGAAGTCAAGGAAATGTGCTTAACCATGATTCACACTTCTTTAGAGCCTATGACCAAGGCTTCAAAAACGCTGCAAAGTTCAAATTATATTTTCAAATATAACCACCATGGATCCTGGGTCCCTGCAGTTGTCAAATGTTTTTCCTCATCCTGGGCACATGGTAGGATAGTACTTCTCTGCTCCTTGGACTTAGGCACGGTCACGTGACATTTTGGCCAATGAAATGTGAGAAGAGATAACAAGTGTCACTTGTAGACAGTAGCTTTAAAAGTCAGAATTTGTTTCACTATGCTCTCTTTTTCCCACCTCTTCAATTGTGCAAGCACATGTTGAGATAGAGACTTCAAAAGTCTGGGACCCTGCATGAATTCAAAGAACAGCGTCCCCTTGCTGGTCCATGATGGACATGAAGCTGAGCAGGAAATAAACTGAGTTTGGTGGCCTGTTTCTCACTGCAGCATCACCATGCCCATCCTCACTAATGTGGTCCTTGATGGGAAAAAACATATACAGAGTTTGCTTCTTGTATAATTTAGGGATAAAATTTTTATAGATGGAGTTATTCAGGGGGAAATAGCAGCATTTAGAAAAGTAAATCTATCTCAAAAAAAAAAACCCACATAATGCAGCTGAAAGTAAACTCGATTATTTTATTTTCTCTGCTGTTTTGGATCATCTGAGCCTTCATTTTTACTCCTAGAGAAGCAACACCCAATGCAAGGAAAACACACATGTAAAAAGCTATATGACCTTTACCTGGGGAGGTGGGAAGAAAGGAAGAAAAGATTTATTATTGTTATATTGTGTATTTAAATATTTTGCTCCTTTAGTCTGTGCAACCACCTCTGAAACTTCTTTATACAGATGAGGAAATATAGGCTCAGAAAGATGATGTGCCTTGCCACAGCCACCTGGCTTGGTGCAGACACTAAAATCCAGGTCTCCTGACTCCTGATCTAATGATTTTCCCAACGTGCCTCACTGCCTTTAAACACCTGGCTCAAAACTTTTAATGGCTTAGTTTTTCCTCTTTAAAAAGAGAGGTATGAATCTTAGACACCACTGGAGACTTCCGTGGACCCTGTATCCTACCACATCAAGTCTAAACTCCTCTTATTATTTGTATAGATCTCTATTAGTGGTCTCCCTTAGCGCTAGGCCATCTGGATGCACTCCACGGTCATTTCCGCTCTGTAACTCCCGCACGTTGTACTCATTTCCTAGGATACCTTTCTCCACCACCTCCATCTACTCAAATGCTACCCATCTATTAAAGCTTATCAAACTGCTCTCCCTGAAGGTCAAAGTTCTATCCTGGCCAGTAAAGGAAAACAGTGAGAAAAGAAGGTTTTGGTGCAGAGATTAGGGAGCTTCTTTTCACCTAGAACCAGACATAAGACAGACCCCAGCCCAGGGGTCAGTCAAGGCTGGGAACCAATGTCAAACAAAGATCCAGAAACCGGGCAGCATTCCATACCCACCATAAGACACGGAACTACACCTGATCCGAACCTACTTCCAAAGAAAACTTGTTTGGATAAGGGATGGACAATTGCATGGAGCTGCTCTGGGTCTATTGGGGATGTTACAGACTAGACTTGTTTGAGTGATAAGAGGTTTGTGGTTGCTAGCATGTTCTTATTTGGGGTTGGGGAAGGTAGCAGGGCAGGGGGTTGGCAGAAAGGTCCCCAGATGCTGGAATAAGCTTTTCTCATAGCAGTAGTCAAGGAACAGCTGACATCCATAGTGAGCCTCCTTCCTCATCCATTATAGACTAAGTGGCCAAATGTGAAGTGTGAACCTAAATGAGACCAGTGAATCCATATCTCCCATTGTGCATTCCCCACTCGGTACCACCATCTTTCCAACCAACAGAGGACATCTGACACCCCTGGCTTCACTGGGTGCTGTCTGTGTGTTAGCTTCCAGTTCTTGCCTGCCAAGTTCCCTGCCTGTATCTTTCCTCTCCACACTAGTTCCTTTTCATGGCTCTGAGGCAAGATAGCCACCCAGCGGAGGCCCTGCTGAAGTTAGAGGAGCTGCTGGCCCCTGGGCTGAGTACCACAGCCAAAGTTATCCAAGCCGCCCCTCTTCTGCAACCTCACCCTCCCACCTTCTCCCCATCCCCCCAAAAAGAGGGGAAAATCAATTTCAATCAACGCGGACTGTAATATTATCAAATGTCAGCTGCTGAGGTCATGCGCTTTGAAAATTATCTTTGACAGCTTCTGGTCGACTTAATTAAGTGCTCCCCAAAAAGGGTGGAGGGAGGCACAAATACTCTGATTGCTAACTGCTATGTCTTTGTGCTTTAGAGCGTCTATTGACAACTCCGAGCAAGATTGCCTTAGGGGGTTTTATTGATAGATTTGCGCCTGATATTGGAATGATTCTTGCACAGATAAATCACATTTAGATTTGTTGGTAATTGAGGAGAATTGATTGGAGCAGGAGGGAAGCCCCCAAGGGGTGGTCTCCTTGTCCTCATTGTAGGAAGCTCAGGGGAAAGTGGGGAGGGGTCCACAGGGGGTCCAGACCTCATTGTTTACCTGTCAATTCTGCCTTCCTCTCAACATGCCCCACCTTGTCCCCTCCCAGAGGAGGGGCACAGAGGGGAAGATGTGGAGGCTGGGAAGAGGGTTTGTTCCAGACACCTTTTGTAGATGCCATTTCAGAAGCGCTCCTGGGTCACATGACCATTGCCTCAACTTTAATCTCCCTTTCCTCCTTCCAAACCTGATCACACCTCTTTGCTTAACACACATCAAAGACTCTCTAGGCAGGTGGAGTTGAAACTCCACAGCCTGGTCTAGGGGGCTGACCCTGGAGAGTCTCCCACCTTCTCCAGCCACACATGTAAACTCTAAAAATCTAGCGTCCTTCTCATCTCGAGGCCAGATGGACTTTTCCTCAAACCAGAGGCTCAAGCATCTGGGAGCCAAGAGGACCCCTGATAGGGTGGTCTCCAATCCTTTCTGAGCAATAGAACCCTTTTGACTAAAGAAATCTCATGTGGCTCCCCGAGGCCCAAAATGGCAAACAGTAGGGTTACTCTGGTTGAAATGGAAGTGGGAGCCCACAGCCCTGTCCACGGGGTCTTTCTCCCTCCTTCCCCACCAGTGGTGGGCCCCTGAGCTTGCCAGAGAATACAGTTTGAAAACCACTGATCCAGTCCATCTCCCGGTCCCAGACCTCTCCCCACACACTAATTCCAGATCTTTGCCCTTGCAGTATTGGAGTTTTTTTTCAGGAGAGATAAAAGTATGAGGTGGCTGAGCTGGCGCTGGAGAGGGCTGTGTTTTCAATTTCCCTGCCCTGACTCCAGGCTCTCCAGGGCAGCCTCATACAGGTCAGGATGGGCTCGGCCGAGACCCAGGCACTCGGCTGGAGGGGCGGGTGGGGGCTGAAACCAGTGCCCTGGCTACTGCATTCACCCGCTCAGAGCAGGGCTGCTTTCCTCTGATTGGCTTGCCCAGAGTGGGTGCTTTTTAACACAAAGGCTTCCCAGGAGCTAGCTCTGGCCCTGACTTGAAGAAGACTCCCCCACCAGGGGGACAGACACTGCCTCTTGGACCCCACCTGCTTGCCCGATGGCTGCCTCTTCGTCGGGGAGCCATGTTGCCTCTTTGCCACTATGCTCTTGCGTGGCTCCCTGAGCTAGACAGTTGGTAAAAATGCACATGTGAAGATGTCTTAATATTAAATATAATTAGATATTATACCACATGCAGGGCTGTATGATTAGTGAAATATATGATCATTAGTTATTAGATTAATGTGTCTACTTGTGTAACTGAAAGCCATTTGCAAGCCGAAATGAAATGGCTCAATTTGCTGTAATTGACTGATCTCCCAGAGAGAGAGTCGTACATTTGCTTATGTACAAGGCGATTTCTTCAGATGTCGTCCCAGATGCAAGACAAAGAGCAGGCTCTCTCTGCACCCCTAAACCACAGGGCTAGTTCTGCCACTAACTAGCTGGGTGGCAGTAGCCAGGTGACTCACAGATATATTTGGGGGTTCCCACTGAATAGAGGTTCCCATTTTGGGTCCCAGGTTTTCTTCTTGCTGAAGGCTTTCCTTATTCTAACTTCTCCAAGAACCCCCCAGGGAACACTGGCATCCTGCTGGTCAAAGACAAATTGAGCTGCCTGGTAGACCCTTTACCCTAAACCCCTCTCTATTTTTCTTCCTGTTTGTGTGTATATTGGTTTCTAGGACAACCAAGTGCAACTAACTAATAAAAATGATTGTGAAGCACTCTGAAAATGGAAGATACAACCAGAATACTTATCATTTGGTTATGGTCTAATAATAGCCAGATGCTAACTAGGGCGGCACGAGATTAAATTAAAAATAGGCAAGCTGTTAGGCAGGCGCAGTTGGTTCACAGGGAGCACGCCTGCTTCCCAGCCTCCCTTCCCCTGATCTGCAGGCTCTTCCTGGCACCCAGGTGAGGCAAGGCTTCATTTTCCACCAGGAAAGGAGGCAGGTGAGTGTTAGCGAAGGTGGAGCTCAGCAGAGGCTTCTGCCTCCTCTGGCAGCCAAGGGAGGAGCCACAACAGGGAAATGAATAATTCCTTACACCAGGCTGAACTTCCATCTTTTGCAAATTCCTCCACATCCAATTTGAGCCTCACAACATCCTTTCGAATGAGTGATTTAGGTGCCATTCACACCAGTTGACAGATAAGAAACTTGGGGTAGAGAAAAGCCTAACTGTAGGATCTTGGGCAATTTTGCTTTCCTCTCTGGACCCCAGTTTCCTCAGGGGGGAACACAGTATGTTCACACTTCTGATTTTCATCATCACAGCCAGAATAATTTCTCTTCTAAAGATGTTTTCCCTTTCGTAGAGTGTTTAGTAATCAGTGCCTTGAAAAACTGCCTTAAGAGACTTTAACCGGAGGTTTCACTTGCAATTTTATTTATGAATCATGCAATCAATCAAATTAACAAGTATTTATTGAATATTTAATAGGAGCTGAGTGTGAGGCTATCGGATGGCAGGAAGCAGGAGTTTAGGAAGTGGATGTGGCCCTGTCTGCAGGAAGCTTCCGGCCGAGTGTGGAAGCCCTGCCCTACACACACGAGAGGATCTTTGTAATGATGCAAAATAGTGTGTGCCAATTGCCAAGTGGAAGGTCTCTTCAAGGGAAGGAGAAATCACTGTAGGCAGAAGAGGTCGGGAAAGGCTTCTGGGAAAGCTGGTGCAGGTGGGAGGTCTGAAGGGGTTTGGATGAAGGGTCACAGGTGGTACACTTAGGATGTGCAGCTTGTGGTCTCTCTTCCTTGCCTCATTTTCTCCACAGCGGTTAGCATCATCTGACACATTCTGCATTTCATTCGGCCGCCCTGTTTTTCTCCTCTGCTGGAATGTAAGCTCCATAAGGGCAGAGATTTGGGTGGGTCTGCTTTGTTCACTGCTATATCCTCAGAGCCTGGCACACAGGAGGTGCACCAAGAACAGTAACTGAATGATTGAGTGAATGGATTTCTCCCAGGGCCTTGCCTTGCATTTCCAATATCTGGCCCTCAGCGTCTCTTGCCTGGATA
The DNA here is from genome assembly GCA_004027955.1 of Chaetophractus vellerosus. Classification (NCBI taxonomy): domain Eukaryota; kingdom Metazoa; phylum Chordata; class Mammalia; order Cingulata; family Chlamyphoridae; genus Chaetophractus; species Chaetophractus vellerosus. The sequence continues at coordinate 1,055 of PVKH010044448.1, read as the reverse complement.
ACTCCAGAAATCTCCTGACAGGTCTTTCTCTCCAGAAGTCCTGGAGTTTTCCCATTCAACTAACCTTTGTTAAGCACTTAACATGCACCAGGCACTGAGCCAGGTACTGGAAACCCAGAATGACCAAGAATAGCCGCTACTCAAAACATTCAAGTTTAGCAATGGAGAAAATTTTTTAAAAAGACAACCACCCCACAAAGTGGTCAGGGCAGTGGGAGCTCCACAGACCCATGGGGTTCAGCTCACACGCCACAGAGAAATCACACCTGAATGAAATGTAAAGGGTGAGGGAGAATTAGGTAAGCGGGGGACAGGGTGGGCTAGGCTGAGAGAGCCTCTTGAGCCCATGGGGGGCTGGCATGCAGATGCGGGTGAGAAGCCTGACAAGGCAGAGAGCCCCCAGGTCATGAAGTACCCACCGGGCTTAGCAAACAGGAAGCTGATCTCTGGCTGGGATTTTTCCAAGAACCATGTCAGAGGAGCTGTGAGAGCTGAAGCAGTCTGCTTTGGCTTTGAGGGGTAAAGGGGGTGGGGGAAGAAGACAGAAAGTTACTTGGCTGTGAAGGGGAGGAGAGAGATCAGGTAAGGGTGGAGAGGGGGCCCACAGTCAAGAGAAGGTTTTTCAGGTTTTTCTATTGCTTGGAAAGGGTTGAGCCCTTTATATTGCTGATGGGGGAGAACGGGCAAGGGCCCAGGGCCTGGTATGTCCTTGTATCTTCCCTGCTAAGCACAGAACCCAGCAGTGGAGATCCATGCACTGGCCCAATGCCCTGTCCCATCACAATCACTTGTCCTGACCTGAATGGGAGATGAATGCATTTGTCAAAGCCTTCAGTCTATCCACCTAAATGACTGTGTCTGCCTAGGTTCAAGCCTTGCTCCCTGGCTCCAGTGTGTTTCAGTCCCAGGGACTCAAGAATAAGCAGAAGAAAAAAAGCCCAGACAACCATTCTGCAAATAATATTTGAAGACTAACTCTATCAATGAAAGTGTTTGTGGCTACAAGTAAGAGAGAACTCAACTATTTTCCAGACAGCAAAACTTTTCCCAGAAGC
>PVKH010044447.1:0-10608 GCA_004027955.1 Chaetophractus vellerosus | reverse complement strand
TTTTTTTTTTTTAAGTTATTAGGGCTGGGGATTGAATCTGGGACCTTGTGTGTGAGAAGCCGGTGCTCAACCACTGAGCCACATCTGCTCCTCTAAGTTGTTTTTTTCGTTTGTTTGCTTGCTGTTTGTCTTTGTTTTCAGGAGGCACCAGGGACCCAACTCAGGACCTCCCATGTGGGAAGCAGGCTCTCAACTGCTTGAGCCACCTCTGCTCCCCCCAAACCACCTTATTAATAAGCTCCTTCAGGTGTTTCTGAGGTTGGGGTTTGGGACCACACTTTGAGAAACACTGCATAACTTTTTTCTTCTTTAAATTCAAGATGATAATTATTAAATATTATTTCAAAACCTTACTTTGCAAAAGTAATGGGCAGATAATAAGATCTTTGATTATTCCATTTTTTATCCTTTTGTTTCAGTTGGGATTAAAGAAGACCCTGTTAAAACCACCTGGTTGTACTGGCAATCTTGCAAGAAAGCCCTCATCCTCAGGGTCTGTTTCAAGCAAGACTTGTGGTATAGGTGCGTCTCCAGCTGTAGGCAAAGGTAAGGCTGCCAGCAGTCTGTGTTCAGGTGAGGCGCTGAATGCTGGCTGTCCCTCTGAGGCTCAGCCAGAAGGTCCTTGGGGGCATACTCTGCTGTGACCTGGACTAGATGCTGGTGCCAGGAAGCTGTTCTGTCTGGGTCCCTGCCCTCCAGGTGCTTCCCATCCTGGGGGAGAGGCACACTCCAAGGGATGGTTTCCGAGCAGGTAGCACACACAGTGTAAGTGTAAAGTGTCTGGGTGCCCCAGGGCCTGAGGACAGAGGGACCCTGAGACCGGCCACAATGCAGAGGGGCTCAGGCACAGCCTCAAAAAGTAGGACTGTTCCAGCCCATGTGGGGCAGGTGGCCTCTAACTCCAGGAAGTTTATTTGATACATTCCAAACCTTTTTCTGCTGTGCCTGCATTTTAATCTCACCAAGCAGGCCAGGGGCGCCATCTAGAGGTGCAGAGAAGAAAGCCAGGGGGCCACAGAAAAGCAGCAACCCCCTGCACCAGAAGCAGCTCCTTTGCAGGTTATAGCTGCTCTGTAGACTCTGATCGCAGCCCTGTGCGGCCTGGTGGGAGTTTAGTTCAGGAAATGTGGAAAGTATGAACTCTGGAATCAGACTGCTCCGATTTGGAATCCTGACTGCCACTCTGCAGTTAAGAGACGTAAGTTTGTTTCCTTGTCTTTTCAAACTGGGGCAAGGGTGCCTCCCTAGTCCTGCTGTTGTGAGGATTAGACATGCACGTAAAGAGCTGGCCTGTCTCTGCACGTGGGCCGTGTCAGCAAACGGGCCTCTCCTGGTGCCATGAGGGGTCACGAGCTGGGTCGCTGTACTGATACTTACCCTGCCCGTCAGCACCTTCTTGTTTACTGTTTCCGCATCCCTGCCTCTGGGCAAGGTTGATGTGGAGCCTGAACAGGCTGCTGGTGTGTGTTTCTATACTGTATGTAGCGGGTGCCCCCGGAGCAGAATGGGGGGCAGCACTGTCAAGCTGCCGGGCACCATGTGATTGTGAACCATGGCCTTACTCATTCTCTTATAGTTTTTCTTTAAGGATTTTCTATCAAACTGACTTATATGCTGGGCACATTGGCAGCCGAGTATTTTCATCCTAGTTTATCTGTTATTTTAAGTAGTTCTCATGGTTAATATGAACTGAATGCCTTTTTGTAATTTAAAGGGGCTGCTCAGAGACGATTGTGTCCTCTCTCCCCACCTCCTGGCTGGCAGGGGTGCATGGGTGACCATACTGGCAGCTTCCATCTGCTCAGCCAGGGTAGATTTCTGCTGTCAGTGTACACAAGGAAGATAGTAGAGCTTGAATTTCTATGTACTTATACACATGTTATAATGGTGTATAGAATATGTACCTTAGAATATACTCAGCTCAGCCAGAAGCCATCTGGGCTGTCATGTATTTGATGATATTGCCTGATGGGTACTCAGAATATTGTTCACAGGCCGGATGCTGTTCTTCTATGGAAGTCATCATGGCAGAAATATTTTCTCCACTTGAGAACATTTTTAGGTAGGCAACGGTTCCAGATACACTAAAGGTGGCATATCTTGGGTTGTTAAATGGCTTCATAATTTAAAAATAACGTAAACTTGAGTGAACTGATTTTGTATGTCTCCTCTTCCAGCAACAGTGAGTGGACTTGTAAGTATTCCTGCACACAGTTCCCGACCTCTGTCAGACAGCAGCAAGGCCAGCAGACTCGGACCCACCGTCCAGCGGCCGCCTCTGCAGTCAGGCCCCATGGACGCATCCTGCAAGCAGACCGAGGCAGCTGATGTTGCTGAGTGGATGGGGGAGCAGCCCAAGGAGCCTGCCACAGCTCTCTCTCAGCCACAGACTCCAGAACACAGAGCCCTGAGACTGAACTCTAGTTCCAGTGTGTCAAAATCTTCTCAGTTAAATAAAATCGGGAGTGTAAGAAGGCGAGATTCCTATCTAAATTCCAAGATGAAGGTTATGCCTACCCCAGCAAAGCAGTTCAAAATTCCTAAGTTTTCTGTTGGTAAGCAATTAATTTTAATGTGTTTTTAAAATATAGAAAATATCCTATTTAAAGTTTTAAAAAATGGTTAGTTTTGCTGATGGTGGTTTCTTGCTTTTTTTTTTTATTTAAAGATTTATTTTTATTTATTTATATATCCCCCCCCTTGCTGCTTGTGCTCGCTGTGTTCATTTTTGCTTTCGCGTTTTTCCATGTCTGCTTATCTCCCCCTGCTGCATCAGCTCAGCGCGTGGTGGCTTGCCTTCTCCAGGAGGCCCCGGGTTCGGTTCCCGGGGCCTCCCATGTGGTAAACCAGAGCCCAACCAATTGAGCCACAGCCGGTTCCCCTGCTTTATTTTCTTATAAAATGTTAAAGATGTTCCACTGCCTTCTCACTTGCATGATGAGATGTCAGTCGTTCTTATCTTTAGTTCGTTTCCCTGTATGGAACATGCCAATTTTCTCTGGCTGCTTTTAAGAGTGTCTCTTTACTGTTTTTTAAAATAATTTCATTATTTTGATTATTATTTCGATGTGACTTTCTTTCTGTTTATCCTGCTTGGGGTTTCTTAAGTTCCTTTGATCTGTGGGTTGATATTTTTAATCAAATCTGGAAAATCTCTGGCTATTTTTTCAGGTATTTATTTCTGCTCTCCCTCTATTTCCTGGGATTCTAGTTACAGATGTTAGACCTGAGGTTGTCTCCCAGGCCTTTTTTCTTGTGCTTCAGATTGGATAGTTGCTATTGCCTTGTTTTCAAGTTCACCTATTATTTTCTTCTTCAGTGTGCCTCATTTTCTGTGAAGCCCAGCAGTTAAGTTTTCATTTCTGACATAGAGTGTCCCCTTCCTCTCCTCAATTTTCTGTTTTCCTTTAAATTCTGGAACATATTTATAAGGGTCATTTGAAAGTTCTTCTCATTCCATTATCCCTGTCAGTTTGGAGTCTGTTTCTGGTGACTCATTTTTTTTTCCTGGTTATGACCACATTTTCCTGCTTCTTTGTATATTTAATACTTTTTTTATTGGTAGCTATGCATTGTGAATTTTACTGTTTTCAGGTCTGGATTTTTTTTGGGGGGGGGCAGAAAAGCTTACTTTATTCAATATAGTTTGAAATTTGTATTGGTTTATGGGAGACAGGCAAAGAGGTGATTTTAAAAATCAATAAGAAAAGAATAAAAAGTACATATATGCCATTACATAAGCAAAATGTAAGATTACAAATGCATAAGAGAAGAAATAAATGTGACTTTTAAACATAAGGAAATTCAAAATAATTAATAACCAAATCCAGCTGGCAAAGATTTACAAAATTATAGCCCCCTGCAATGGTAAGGAGGAAATAAACAGATTTGCATGCGCTACCAACTCAGACAGAATAAACTGTTACAATTCTAAAATGGCAATTTTACAATTCCATATTAAGTTTCACAAACATGAGAACATTTGACCCAGAAATGTCACTACTAGGAAAATATATAAAGGAAATTACCATCGATCAGTGGAAAGGCTTTTTTTGTTTTTGTTTTTTTAACAAAAGGTAAACTGAAACAACCTTTACAATAGGAGAAAATTGGAACAACTTAAATGTCTAACTATAAGAAATCAGGAAAAAAGTTTTGTAGAAAGAATATTGTGTCGCTATTTAAAATGGTTTAAACTAGACTAATTATCATGAGAAGATGTTAATAATATTTCATACATTAAAAAATGAGAATAGGACTTTTCCTGTTGTAAATAGAATCCCCATGTCACCAATATATTCATGATGCTTTATACTTTTATGGAGATAAAGAGTGGATGATAGCACTAGTAGATATTAACAGATATGGTCTCTGATTGGTGAGATCATACATTATCGTTATCTGTATCTAGGTTGCTTTTCTCCATTTTAAAAGTTTTCAAAAAGGAAATTTTATCATACAAAGACATTTCTATATTATGAATAATTTGCATTTTAGAAGAAAAAGATTAATTACATAAAACTTTTAAGAAAGCACATATCTTTACAATAAGCATAAAGTGAATTTTGTTTGACACCAATTAGTGTATTACTAAGTTTTACCACAGAGCCCACATTTGTTACAATTCATGAAAGAACATTTTTATAATTGTACTTTTATTTTATTTTTTTTATTATTTATTTTTTATATATCTATATACATTTTTAGGATACATTGATTACACAAATGTTACACAGAGATTCCAGGAGTACCCATATGCCACCCCCCCACACCCCTCCCACAACCCCCCACATGCACATCCCTAAGTGTGGCATAACGCCTCTGATAGTTACACACATTTTGGGGCTTTGCCATCAGACATTGTTTTGAATTGAATTTTGCTTCAGCGGGCAGTTAAGTTAGAGATCAACCTGATCCTTTAGAGGTTTCTTTTTAAACTTTGATGGGTTGTGTCTTGGGATAGTTTGGCTCTGCTGTGAACATGTGGCCTTTCTGACATCTCTACTGAATGTTCTGTGCATTCAGCAAGGTCTCTTCACTCTGGCTAGTTGGATGATGACTGTTCTCCAGCTCTGTGGGAGCTCTGGTAGTTGTTCTCAGTAATTGGTTTTGACTCAGTTGTGTGCTGCTTGGTATTCAGCCAGAGACTCAAGGGGTTGCCTCTCCGATTTCTTGGGCTTTTTCTCTGTGCAGTCCCCTTCTTTAGTCTTCTGCCCCTCAAACTCCAGCCACCTCAATCTCCCTGAACTCTGATCTCTGACTCCTCAAATTGGTGAGACTTGCCCGCTCTGCTAGGGTTCTCTATGCCTAGGCCAGCATCCTGCGAGTACTTCCTGGCAAAAAGCCTGGCATGGTGTCTGGCAGGTGGGAGGTTGGTGTCAATAAAGGTTACATGAATTAAACTAACACATCTGCCTATAAAGTAGAGAGTTGTGCAGAGCTGATTTAAGGTGGGAGGATCGTTCTGGCTTCCTCTGTCTAGTACGCATGCTTTCTTGGTGGCTTGAGTATTTTGAAGTTATCAGCTTTGCTAGCCAGTACAGGTGGCCCTTAAAACTTCATTTTGGGTGACTGCCTTGTACTAATGAGCCATTCTATTGAGTGCCTTCTCTGTGCTTGGCACTCCGTTAGGTGCGAGGGGTGTAATGATAAGTCAGTTCCTCAATGATAAATGGAATGTACCTTTTAATGGTAAAGGATAAGAAATGTTATAAAAAAGAATAATTTCAGATCATAAGTATATTGAGGTGAATAAAATGACTGGTGTGTATTGGGGAAGAATTTAGAGTGGTCCCTTCAGATAAGAGGTGGGAAGGCGCCTCTCAAGAGGTGATATTGAGCTGAGATCTGAACCAGGAGAAAGCAACCATTAGGGAGCCAGATGTAGAGCATTTTAAGGCTAGAGCGGTAGAAGTGTAGTTTTAGCAGTATGAATTAGATTCTGCTACAAGCCCCAAATAACACCGGCTTTAATCAAGATAGATATTTATTTTCCTCTCAAACAATAGTCTAGGTGGACATTTCAGAGTTGGTTTGGCACTCCTTGGTGTTAGGAACTCAAACTTCTTCCATCTTGTTTTGCCCTGTTTTTCTTCCCCTCCTGTTGGTCTACTGTGGCTGCACTAGCTCCAGCCTTCAGACCTTCCCTCAGGAAGGTAGAATAGGTGAAGGAGAGCAAATCCTTACCTTTCAAGGATACTTACTGGGAATTGCACGTGCCACTTCCATTTATATGGGAGGACAAGAGGAAGAGCAGTTTGGGGAGGCATGTTGAGTCAGGTGCCTTCAGGTCTTCCAGTTGGAGGGATGAGTGGGCAGTTGAATGCGTGAGATGAGCTCAGTGGGGAAGTCATCCCTGGAGATGATAAATTTAGGTTTCAACAGCTTAGAGCTCTGTATGTCCCCAGAAATGGGTCCTTCAGGATCATCTCACAGCGTAGGCCAGGTCTCTGTGTGTCCTTTATGTTCCTTGTGTCTGGCAGTGCTCACTTCCTTTCTCTTTGAATGCCTGCAGCCATGATAGACCTCTGCCATTGTTTCTTCCAACCACAGTTGAACAGTTAGTCCTTCCTGGCTGCTGGGCTCCTGGCTGCCAGAGGTCTTGCTCCATGCCTCTTCACCCTCTGGGTTTACCCTCTGCTTCCTAGATTGTGTCTTGGTCAGCTGCTCTAGCACCTCTAAACTTTGCGTCTGCCCCTTAGCAGGCTGTTCTTCTTCTTCACATTAGGGATGGGGCCATCTTTGCACAGCTTTTGTCAGCCAGCAGGGTTCAGACTCTTCCCACAGACTCAGCACTGGCTGAAAGAGAGGCCACTGGGAATAAACCCACCGTCACACACCGCTTGGCTCTCTGCAACACCCGCTGTCATCCACGGAGCTTGGGAATGATGTTCCTGAGGCTCTGGGTGGAACCCTTCAAACCTTCATATTTTCTTAAGGAAAATATTCCCTGGACAAGTAGCATCATCTATTGAAGTGTTCTAGGGACAAATAGTGCTATTGGTGGTAAGTTCATGCTGCCCAGGATTAAATGGGGGCAGAAGCATTTAAATCTGTAAAATTGGATAAGCTCAACTGGGGGGAGAGCTGAGACCCTGAGCTACTGAACCTGAGCGGTGTGACCACACGGAAAATGCTTCCAGAAAGCCAGGGGAAAAACAAGCCATACTGGCGGTTAAAGCCCTCAAGGTGGTGGTTGTCAGGAGAACAGAAAGGAAACGTGGCCATTGTATCCCACTGGGCGCCACTGTGCTGGGTTTTAGTCGTGCCCTCGACGGGCATAAACATGTGAGCAGGTCAGGTCAGCATGCAGGTCGGGGGCAGGCGGGAGAGGACTGCGTTCTTGTCTGTTGTGCATCTGAACATTCTGAGAAAGGAAGAAAGAGTGTCACGTGTGACATAGCGACACAGAGGTGAATGCCATGAGAGATGACTGTGAAATACGTGGGCAGTGGGCTGGTGAGGCAGGGCAGTGCTGTTTCATCTCAGAAGATTTCTACCCTTCATTAAAAAAAAAATTTTTTTAACTCTGGCCTTGAATTACTTTGATTAAGTTAATTTTTTTTTAAAAAAATTAGGAGATGGGAAATGAGATAAGCGAGTACAGAGTGCTTTTTTGAGTTTTTGCTTTGAAGAGAAACAGAAATGGGACCAGAGCTTGGGAGAGAGGGGCAGGGATCAGGAGAGGTTAGTATAAGATGGGGTCCGGCCCAGCAGCTGCTTTGTTGCCAGGGGGTGACTGCAGAGTGGTGGCCTTGGATTCCTGCTCGTCTCCTGGGGGTCTGGGTGAAGGGGCTCTGAGGACAACCCCTTTGTCCATGGCTTCTGAGAGCTGGCGAGCTGCTGAACGGGGACCTGGCACCCGAGGCTCCTGGGCCCTGACTGTGTGCTGCAGACCTCTCATGCTGGTACTCAGGACGATGTGCCCGTGGAGGCCATGTTGTCAGGTGGAAGAGGCGGGGCTGGGTGTCTGGGCGCCTGTGTCCGAGCCTCGGCTCGCTGACTGGTGAATCACTTGCCCTCTGAGTCTGTGCCATCACTTCTGAAGTTATGATGAGGTCGGTCACACAAGAGTGCTTTGTCAAATAGAAAAGAGCAACTAAATAACACAATTGTGTTAGTATTCTCCTGGTAATATCATGGTTCAGGAAAATTCCAGCATTGACAGCTTTGCCGGGCTTCCTAAAGATGCAGCACCCTTGTGTAGTCCCTGTGGATGAGCATCCAGTGAGTCCCGAGTGGGTGCCTCACAGACAGACTCGTCCCACTCATGCTGAGTGCCACCTCTGTTCTTTTGCTCTGAGAGCCGGGCCCCCTTCCTGTTTGGGGATAAGAAGCCAGTGTAAGAGGCGGAGGTGGCCAGGAGGGCTCTTCCTGTTCTGCATCCATTGGCCAGTCCCTAGAGCTCTTGCCTAGGATGGGCAGGAGGCAGGAGGAAAGAATGGAGACTTTTATAGGAAAACTGCCCACTTGGTGAAGATCCCCAGATGGTGGGTTTCCCACTTGCTCTCTGTTGGACTTACGCACACTTGCCCTCTTTGTCTTAGGTGAATCCCCAGACAACGCGACACCCAAGTTCTCTCGGGCACAGAGGCCACAGTCATGCTGCTCGGTTGGAAGGTAATCAAAGTCGCTCTGTGCTCCTTTTCTCTCTCTTTTTTTTTTTTTTGTGAGGTACCAGGCTGGGGATTGAACGTGGGATCTCGTATGTGGGAAGCCGGTGCTCAACCAACCACTGAGCTACACTGGCTCCCCTGTGCTCCTTTTTTTATATTGCTATTAGGACCCTCAATTGTAGGGTAACTCCACAGCCTGTCTGTGTATGCCTGACCTCAGTGACCCAGGCCCCAGGAGGGCAGACCGAGCCCCTTTTAGATCTGACTGCAGCTCTAGGGTCTCCAGCAGTTACCCAAGAGGCTTCATGGTGAAAGGACAGTGGCTCTCAGGCGGCTGCATGAGAGAAGTAATTGTCAGGGCCCTACCCTATTCCAGGAAAGACTGACCCAGCTGGGCTGCAGTGGAGCCGAGCAGCTGTACTCTGTAAAAGCCCCTGGGCGATTCCTGTGTGTCCCATGGTTAAGAGCACTGGAGTGATGAGGTTATTTGGACGTGGGCTTGGGTCCCGGCCCCCTCATGTCCTGCTGCTGTGATCTAGTGCAAGTTACTAAACACCCCTGACCATGTTTTTTCACCTGTCAATGGGAATGTTACGAACACTGTGGATATACAAACAGTGAGGAGGTACAAACACGTGCATGACACCGGACCAGGTGTACAGGGTGCTCAAATGGCAACTTCCTCCTCTTAACCATTCTTCCCGAGCTGTCCTCCTTTGCTACTTGCTGAGGGTGGAGGCTTCCAGCTACACAGCCAGCCCTTTGGTTACTCACTCCCAGCCTGGCGCTCTGGGGACCTCACTCCCAGTGGAGGAAACCTTGTGCTGGTGCTTCCTGACCCTGTCTGCAAACCAGAATCTCCGGGGTGGGGTGGGGTGAGGTGGGGTGGCCAGGGTGAGAGCCCTGATTTGGGCCTGCTGGATGGGCTGGGCTGGGGTGGGTTGCACAGGGAGAGGACACCAGAGCTGGCCCAACCCTGGCCCTGCCAGTTCCCTCTGCGCATGTGTGAACAATCTGGCTCTCATTTCCTCGGAGGTGAGCCAAGGGCTTGGGCCAGGTGATTTCCCTTAGGGTGCTGTGTGTCAGCCATCCTGGGATTCCTGCACTTCCACGAAGCATGGATAGGATCCAAGACCAGAGCCAGACAGCCATGTGCTGGCTTCCCTCGCCTCCTGGGCCTGGGCTCCTCTACGTGGAATGAGGTGGGCATGCTGCCTCCCAGCTGCTGTTGAAGGCTACACTGGTCAATATTTGTATTACTTTGGCTGGATCCTGAGGAGTACTGGCCAATAGAGGAAGCAGGGCAGGATTCCAGAACTTTGCAAAGTTCCCCACACTCCCCCCTGCTAGTGCTCCTAGGAGTGATTCTGTTTCTCAGGTAATGTTAGATATTTTTTCGAGTTTCATTTTGAAGAACAAAGACTGTCCTCTGGGTGATAGACCCAATAGATATGCCATCCCAGACCTCCTGTGGGGCTTCTCATTGGCAGCACGCCCATGCCTTGTTTCATTTTTGAAAGAACAACAGACTTTACCTCAGCCTCTCCTTTAGTAACAAACAGACAAGCCAAGAGTTACGCAATACACCTTAGTAAGCAAAACCATAGACATTGCCAGGGATGCAAGGAGAGATGGCTGAGAAACAGCCCAGTTTCCCTGATTTTACTTGTTTGTGTTCACATTTGATCAGGCAACTGTGAACCTAAGAAGTGAACAAATATGTAGCGGGCTCTGCTCGTCCACTCGCTTGCCCAGCCACACAGGCCATATGTAGGTCTGGACTTCCTTAAGGAAATATTTCTGATAACATGAAAAGCAATTGTTTTCTCTTGCTTATGAATCTACCATGAAGTAAGTTTTCATGGTCCCTTCCTTGAAGTGCTCTCTCAGTTGATCAGATTGTCTTTTAGTCCCTGTGAGGCCAGAAGGAGAAGGCACTGTCCACGGAGGAAACTGAAGGACATACCCAGGGTTCCCTGGATGTGGGGTGGGA
>PVKH010044446.1:0-10605 GCA_004027955.1 Chaetophractus vellerosus | reverse complement strand
AATCTTTTTTTTTAAAAAAGAAACAAACATGTGACAAATAGAAAGGAAACAAATAACAATGTAGTAGGTAGACATAAGAAATAACCATACTGATCATTGTATTAAAAGTAAGTGGTTTATTTTCTCTGATTAAAAGTAAAAGACTATAAAAATGAATAAAAAATACAAACTCATTTTCAAGTTGTCTTCAGTAAATACATTAACTAAAAAGTTATTTGTAGCTTATGGCTGGAAAATATCTAACAAGAAAACACTAATTTAATAAAATCTGGAATAATTATATTAATACCAAAGTATACTTCAGAACATGACATCTAAAAAGGGATTAAGGGGAACTTTTCATAATGATAAAAAGATTAACTCATCAAGAATACAACAATCATAATAGTTTGTGCACCCAATAACAAATATTCAAAGTACATGAAGCAAAAATTGACAGAACTGAAAGTAGAAACAAATATACCTCCAATTACAACAGTTGATGATTTCAACACTCCTCTCAGTAATTGATAAAACAAGTAGAAATGAAATCATCAGGATATAGAAGACTTGAACAATACTATCAACTTAAATTAATTAACATTTAAAGAACACTATACCCAACAATGGTATAAAACACATCCTTTCCAAGTGCATATGGATAATTCATGAAGATAGATCAGATGTTGGACAATAAAATAACTCAATAAATTTAAAAGGGTTGAAATCATACATAATGTTTCCTGAACACACAATAATTAAATTAGAAATATACCTATAGTGCAACAGTGATATTTAAGTGCCCCCACTATCTCCCACCAATGGGTGGGGCAGGATTTGAGCAAGCTCCTACTGCCCAAAGGACTCCAAGTGTTCCACTATATTGATGGCATAATGTTCATAGGCCAGAACAAGGAGCAAACTGTACATGGAATGTACACATTACTAACTGGACTTTGACAGTCCAGCTGGGCCATAAATTCCAACAAGATACAAGGCTCATCCCAACAGATCAACTTCCTAGACAGCATATGGGCTGGAGCCCAGGGCCAATCCCTGACCTTGTACAGGATGAGTTACTGTCCCTAAAGTCACCTATCTCCAAAACGGAGGCCCAATTGTTGATTGGAATATTTGTATATTGGTAAAAGCATATTCCTCATCTCCATATCCTACTGATACCCCTATATTGGGTGACATGAAAAGCAAATAATTTCCACTGGGAAATAGAGGAGGAGCAGACCCTGTAAGAGGTAAAGGTGGTCATTTTAGCTGCCCTGTTTCTAGGACACTAAGAGCCTGGATCTCCATTCAAGCTACAGGCTTTTGCCACCTAGACTCATGTCTACTGGACTCTCTGGTAGAGGGAAGGAGTCACAAGAATTCATAGTTCCCTGGGTTTTTGGACCAAGAATTTCCCAGACATAGCCAAGTGCTACTCCCCTTCAAGGGTGCAACTTCTAGAATGCTATTGGGCCTTGGTGGAAATGGAACAGATTACTGAGAGCTCTGAGGTCCTGCTGAGACTAGAAATCCCCTCGTGTCCTGGGTCCTGGGTAGTCAGAAGATGAGGGCACTCACCTTACCCTCAATGACACCCAGGAAATAGCTGAACTTCCCATGGCTGCTTCTGCCCTGGGTGGATCCAGCATCAAACTGAATATAGAAATCCCGACACTGTATTAGTCAGTCAAAGGGGTGCTGATGCAAAGTACCAGAACTGTGTTGGCTTTTATAAAGGGTATTTATTTGAGGTAAAAGTTTACAGTTCCAAGGCCCTAATGAGTCCAATTCAAGGTACCATAAAATGTACTTTCTCATCCAAAGTCATTTACCACATGTTGAAGCAAGATGGCAGGTGACGTCTGTGAGAGTTCATCCTTCCTTCTTCCTCTTAAAGTTCCATGGTCCCAGTTTTCTTCCAATCTCAGCTTGCATAAAGCTGGTCTCTCTCTCCCCAGGGCTCATTTCTTTCAGGGGTTTTGTTCTCTTCACAAGGTCAGCTGTAGACTATAAGGCTCATTTCTCTTCCTGGGGCCTTTGCTGTGTCTAATGGAGCCTTCTCTCTTTCCTCATATATATGATTCTCTGTGATATCTACTTCCATGTGAGAGTCTGTTTTATCAGCCCATCAAGGGGGTGGGGATTCAACCCTGCATGACCTAATGAGTCATTGAATCAAAGCCCTAACCTTAACATAATTTAATCAAAGATATCTCAATTGAATCTAAATAATCAAAGGGTATCATGCCCAGAGGGACAGACCAGTTTAAAATATAATCAAATATCTTTTTTGGAACTCATAAATAATATCAAACTGCTACAAACATCATGGAATTATGGGCCCCAAAACATGGAGTGCCTCTCATTAAAAGAGGCCCAATTTGCAATTTACCAATGTGAAAGATGTAAACTAAAAGCCAAGATTGTAAAGGGCATTTAGGGGCTATTCCCAGAGGGGCTGCACCTGGCAGCTCATGGCAACTGGAATACTTCAGCTCTCACCCAGCATCCCAAAGTATGTCCTAATGCCTTGGTTGTGGTAGCCACCTATTCAGGCTATGGTCTTGACTTTAACTCATTGTTAAGATACAGTACATACATGGGATATCTTGGAAAAGGGTTTCTTTCACCCCTTACCCAGACAACATCTCCTCTGACTAAGGATGACACTTTACTGCACAATCCATCCACTCAACAATGGACCCATGGAATTGGACATTACACATCATCCACCACCCACAGGCAGCTGATATCATGGGAAACTTAATGGATGTGCCCCAAAAAAGAGCTTTGCCATCTACATCCTAATAGCCCTCATATCAAGAAGGGAAGTAGAGCTTTATCTTGCTTCCTAGCACAAGAAAGGGACTAGGTGGGGGAGAAATGCAGACTTTGCTGCACATCCACCCTTACATTCATCAAGATGAGACTTGGTCCCAAAATGGGGACCAAGGACACACCACTGGGGACTCTCCTTTTTAGCCACTGTCAGGAGATCATCCTGCTTTTTACTCCATTACAATTACCACATGAATATCAGGAGTGTGGAGGCTTAAGGCCACAAGGTTGAGGGATGGGATGACAGAAGCAGGACTAAAAGTGGTTAACACACAAATGGAGTGATAATTGAGTGTGCTGGAACCATGGAGCCTGATGCATGCATACTGTAAGTTAGTGGGTGATGCCTAACCATGGTTGGGCCACCAGTTACTTTGGGAATGGACATGGAATACCTCCAAGGAGTCCTTACAATACCCATCTACCAGGCAGGGGTGGATGTGGGCCAGAAGATATAAATAAGGCACTTAGATCAATAGGAAAGAGGTGAGGTTATAGCTCAAGGCAAAGGACAGACTGGGTGGCTTTAGAGGGAGGAGATAAATTACAGCAGATAGACTCAGAAAACTATCTTCCATGGGAGGTGTTGCACAACCACCCTGCTGGGAATGGTTGCTGCCCCCCCACTCATGTTTCTGAAGATTTGGCCTGGCAGCAACCTGCAAGAAAATCACCTTCATCCAGCTGAAACAGGCCATCACAACTGCAGGGAACCTGACCAGCTTGGATCTGAAATCTGACCCCTTGCTTCTTCTCCTTTCTTTTCCAAGTCCAGATTGGCAATCGAGGATCTGACTTCCCCTGCCTCAAGTTTGTACTAACATCATAAAGTCCTTTATTTATGCCTTGTGACAAAGATAATGGCAAAGCCACTGGCTGAACACCCTTCTTCCCCACATTGTCAAACAATCTGTTGAGATGCAACAATCCTCAAAATAATAAACTTAGAAATGACTCAGTCATCTTTCTGCTAGCATCCCTGAGATGACCAGTGATTCTCTAGAGGTTGGCTGTGCCCCACCAGAGTTTCTGTTCCTTCATGGAGAAAACAAAACCCACACTGGTTGGACCAATCCCTGCAAAGGTCATTGGACACATGGAACAATGCAACCTCAGTTTTATGACCAACCCCTTAAAATAGGCCCATAGATTGCAAATTGTAAAAACAGATTTTATGTAGGACCTCCTCAGCTGGCTCCTGGGGGGTTGGGGGACATGGGCTCAGTCAATACTTCAGATAGACCTGATCACCCTATTTGGAATAATGTAGTATGCACAGGACTCATCAAAGTCTTTTGTGGTTTTTTGAAGCTTTGTGTGCTGTTTTAGTTTGCTAGGCTGGAAAATGCAATGTATCAGAAAATGGTTGGCTTTTACGATGGGGATTTATTTGCTTGCAGGATTACAATTCCGAAGCTGTGAAAATGTGCAAATCAATGCATCATCAGGTGATGCTTTCTCCCTGAAGACAACCTGCTGGCAATCCTGGACTCCTCTGTCACATGGCAGGGTACAATGGCAGTATATGCTGGTCTCTCTCTTTTCCTCCAGATCTCATTGCTTCAGCTTCCTGCTTCAGTGACTTCCTCTCTGATCCTGGGGCTTTCTCCTCTTTCTCCATATTCATACCATTTATAAAGGACTCCAGTAAAAGGATTAATACCCTGCAGAGGGGAAGATAGTGTCAGACTAACAGGCAGGGTTCAATGCTCCCACAAAAGCAATGGAAAAAAAGCCAAAAGCTGTCTGAGGAACCTTCTTTGGGGGTCAGCAGACCAGGACAGTACTACATGACTCCCAGGAGAGTGAGAGGCAGGGAGACAAAGAACCCAAAAGAACAAACATGCGTTACTAAGCCTCTTCAGGAGCCAGGAAGGGCACCCCTCCCTGTCCCCCAAGATAGTAAGCTTGGCACCCTGCAACTGACTGAGAGGGGAACAGACATTTTCCTGTTAGCTGTTTCAAGGGAAAAGGAAGGGGAAGCCAGGGGCCTTTTCTTCAGTGAATTCAGCCAGCAGAGCCTGCTCTGAATCTCTGCTCTGGAGATTCAAAACTGGAACACTGGAAAGCCAAGACTGAAACACCTCCACAGAAAAGTGTACTGAAGAGTTCCATCTGTTGGCCGGTCTGGAAATTGCATGGACAAAAACTGTTTTCTGTATCCTAACCCCTGGGAGAAAATCTGCACACCATTAGTGAGTCCCTGGCCAAATTTTGAAAACTTAGGCTGGGCAATTTTAAAGATGTAGAATAAGTTGAACCAAATATCAAAGAAGAGCTGTGAACAAAACAATAGGCAAGAGAGAGAAACTGGCCATCAGAGTAAATTCACCAACACATTCAGATGCCTAGACCAAATCTATAATGGCTTGTATCCATTATTGCAATGTCATGCAGAACAATTGCAATGCTCTAAAAATGCCCCTTGTTCCACCTATTATTCCCTCCCCCTCCCTGCAGAGCCTATATATCAATGTTACAAGTCCTTCCATTACTACAATAACAATAAGTCTGCTATGGTCCATGGTTGAATTTCACCCTTATGTTTGTTCATTCCTCAACCTTGAGGATTTGGGGATGGTGATGCTCACTATGCTTCAGATTGAGAGGAGGCTTAGATGTTATGGGGCAGATGGAAGAATTGTTTGGTTTGCAATTGCAGATACTTTTTGCTTCTTGGTATGGGGGTTGGCAAGAATCATCATTTTGTTACTTGTTTTGGGCAAGTCCAATGAACTGGAAAGGAGGTGTTGGCTGCAATTTTGCTGATATTCAGGGATCAACCAGTATATGAACAGACAAAAGATTTAAGTTTCTGGGATACATTTAATGGGTATAGTGCTAATTATAATTAAAATAAAAGGGGTAGAAGAATCATGTATAGGGAAATTATAAATGTGTCTAACTGATTCATTGGGGAACATGGGTTATCATATGTTCCAAGGAAAGGACAACTGTCAGGGTGCAGATAATATGGGGTAGTGTGCTTTGCTTATAGTAGTCCAGAGGTCTTTAGAGCCCTTGGGAGCACCCCTGTTTGAAGCTTTATTTACTGTGGCAGTTAATGAGATCTGCCTGAGAAGTACATGAGCCTAACCTCTGGAATGATGTCCTGACACACTTTTAAATCTCTTAACTTTAGTGAATCTTTTGAATTTAATTTACCTCCCTATTGGTCAAGGTCTTTTTCCAAATGTATCACTGGTTGGTGCTTGTTAATAATCCCTCGGTGCCAGGGAGGCTTATCCCAGGGGTCATGTCCCATGCCAGGGTGAAGGCAGTGAGTTTCTTTGCTGAGTATTTTGCCCTTTTTAAAATTGGTTAGTCTGTCTTTATATTGTTGAGTTGTAGTATCTCTTTATATATCAAGGATATTAAACCCTTATTGGATATGTGATTTCAAAATGCTTTCTCCTATTGAGTCAGCTACCATTTCACCCTTGTGACCAACTCTTTTGAGGTACAAAAGTGTTTCATTTTGAGGAGGTCCCATTTATCTATTTATTCTTTTGTTGCTCATGCTTTCAATGTAAGTTTTAAGAATCTACCACTTGTGAATATTCTTGCTGTCTTGATTTTGTGATAATCAGGATAGGCTGAACATTTGCTATATTAGAAACCATGCATGTGTCCCCAGACCTAGTTTTTCTCCCTAGGTCTGGTTTTTAGAATTCTGGTGATAAACTAAGCCTGATTTATTATATAAACCATCCTGTAAGGGAAAAGACTGTAACTTTGGTTATCTTTAGTCAACCTTAATAGATATAGCAGGGGGTAGGATGTGGCTCTGGTGGTTGGGCATCCATCTCCCTTATGGGGGGACATATGTTCAATCCCCAGGACCTCCTGGTAAAAATTTAAAAAAAGAAAAATATAAAAGGTGTGTGGGCCACCAGGCCCCATGTGTGGGGGCACCACCAGGTCCTGTGAGTGGGTAAGCCATTGGGCCCGGTAAGCCATGCTGCAAGATGATGATGTAACAGGAAAGTGACACAAGAGAGAGCCGAGATGAGATGCACCAAAAAATCAGGAACTAATGTGGTGCTGGTGGTAGGACACCTCTCTCTTACATCGGAGATTCCATGGATTGAATCCCAGTGGAGAAGGTGAGAAGAGAGGGCAGGAAATGGACACAGAGAGTTGTCCAGTGAATGGACACAGAAACAGCAAAAATGGGGGGGGTAAAAATGGATAAAAGTAAATAAACAAATAAACCCTTTAAAAATATATAGGGGAGGAAGATACGGACTATAGTTGGTAGTAATACTTTGACGATGCTCTTTCATGATTTGTTAACAAATGTTTCACAACAATGCAGGGTGTTTGTTGGGGGGGTGATGTGTGGGAGCCCTATATGATGTTATGCATGTTTGTTTTGTAAGATCACAATGTTTACTGAACATGTATAGTTTTATGTATGTTCATGTATGAGTGATATACTTCAATAAATTGTTTTAAAAATATTACTAAGAACTCCAAAGAACTTTTGTTTATGGTAGTTATATATTTTAGTGTTTACTATTATTAGAAATAAAACAAATGTTAACACAGATAAAATAGTTTTAAATGGCTTAAAAATAATTATAAACCCATTACATGTTAACATAAATAACATTGTTAATGACAAATAAATATTTTCTTTAAAAAATTGAAAACAAACAAACAAACAATAAAAGAGTCTACCACCTACCACAAGATCTTAAGATGGCTCCCTACATTTTCTTCTAGGAGCTTTATAGTTCTAGCTTTTACAATTAGGTCTTTGATCCACTTTGAGTTAATTTTTGTATAAGGTGTGAGATTTGGGTCCACTTTCTTTCTTTTGGATATGGATATCCAGTTCTTCCACCACCATTTGTTGAATAGACTATTCTGGCCCATCTGGGAAGGCTTGATGGCCTTGTCAAACCTCACTGCACCATAGATGGGAGGGTCTGAGTTCTTGAATAATTTCCATTCATCAATCTGTCTTTATGCTAGTACCATCCTGTTTTTTCCACTGTAGGTAAGTAATATGCTTTAAAGTCTGGAAGTGAGACTTGTCCAATTTCATTCTCCTTTTTAAAGATGTTTTTGGCTATTTAGGGTCCCTTACATTTCCAAATAAATTTGATAATTGACTTTTCCATTTATCAAAAAAAAAAAAGCTGTTGGGATTTTTATTGGGATTGCATTGAATCTGTAAATCAGTTTGGGTAGAGTTGACATTTAATGATATTTAGTCTTCCAGTCCATGATCACAGAATGGCTTTCCATTTATTTAAATCTTTGCTTTCTTTTAGCAATGTTTTGTAATTTTCTATATACAGGTCTGTATTAGTCAGCCAAAGGGGGTGCCTTTGCAAATATACCAATAATTTGGTTGGTCTTTATAAAGGGCATTTATTTTGGGTAGAAGCTTACAGTTACCAGGCCACAAAGCATAAGTTTCTTCCCTCACCAAAGTCCAAGTGTTGGGGCAAGACAGCTGCCAACATCTGCCAGGGCTCAAGCCTTTTGGGTTCCTCTCCTCCCAGGGCTGCATTTCTCTCCAGGCTTAATGCTTCCTCCACAAGGTCAGCTGTAGACTATCAGGCAAATGGCTCTTTTCTCTTCTCCTGGGGTGTCCTCTCCAACATCAGAGCTGCTTCTCAAAAATCTGCTTCTCAAATCTGCTCCCTCTGTCTTTTGCCTTGCCTTTTATACTTGAGACCACACCCACCGAGGAGTGGTGCTCAACACCCTACTGACGTGGTCCAGTCAATGCCCTAATCATAACCCAATCATGCCCAGATTAACAGATCAGTTTACAAGCACGATTCAATTTATATTTTTGGAATTCATAATTACATAAAACTGCCAAACCATTACAAGGTCCTTTATGTACTTGGTTAAGTTTATTCTTAAATATTTGATTCTTTTAGTTATTATTATAAATGGACTTTCTTCTGATCTCCTCAGATTTCTCATCAGTTTATAGAAATGCTATTGATATTGGTGTATTAATCTTGTATCCTGCCACTTTGCTGAATACACCTATTAGTTCTAGTAGCTTTGTTGTGGATTTTTCAGGGTTTTCTAGATATAGGATCATGTTGTCAGAGAATTGTGAAAGTTTTACTTCTTCCTTACATTTCTGGGTGCCTTTTATTTCTTTTTTAGTCCAATTGCTCTAGGTAGAACTTCTAGCACAATACTGAATAACAGTGGTGACAGTGGGCATCCTTGTCTTGTTCTTGATCTCAGTGGAACAGCTTTCAGTCTTTCAACATTGAGTACAATGGTAACTATATTTTTCATATATGCACTTTACCATATTGAGGAAACTTCCTTCTATTCCTATCTTTTGGAGTATTTTTGTAAAGAAAGGATGCTATATTTCATCAAATGCCTTTTCTGCATCAATCAAGGAGATCATGTGATTTTTCTTCTTCAATTTATCACTGCAGTTTATAACACTAATTGATTTTTTTGTGTGTGTTGAATCACCCTTGCATATCTGAGAACAGTCCCATTTGATTGTAGTGTATAATTCTTTAATGTGCTTTTGATTTTGGTTTAGAATTATTTTGTTGAGGCTGCTTAAATCTATATTCATTAGAGATATTATTATGTGAATTTAAGTTTTGTTATATCCTTATCTGGTTTTGGTATTAGGGTGATGTTGGTATCATAGAATGAGTTCGGTAGCATTCATTTCTGTTCAATTTTTGGAAGAGCTTGAGCAAGACTGGTATTAGAATATCTTTGAATGATTCACAGAATTCACCTGTGAAACCATCTAGTCCAGGGCTTTTCATCTTTGGGAGTTTTTTCCCCTTTTTTTATTTATAAAGGAGCTTTAGATGACATAAATGTTACACCAAAAAATTAGGGGATTCCCATATATTCCAACTCCAATGAAGCATTGCTACTAATCATTGTGTATAGTTTACATTATAGTTTACACTTTGCACCACGCAATTTTATAGGATTTTACAAAATCTTTAATGGCCTGTATTTGTCATTGCAATGTCATGCAGGACAATTCCAATATCCCCTAAATGCCCCATCTTCCCTCTCCCTCTCCTCAGAACTTCTGGTGACCACTGCCTATATATCAATGATAAATGTTCTTCTATTGCTAGAATAATAATAAGTCTACAATAGAATAATAATAAGTCAAATTTAGTCCATTGTTCATTCCCCAATCTTAAGGATTTGGGGATGGTGATGCCCACTCTGTTTCTAATTGAGAAGGGGTTTAAATCCCATGGGCAAGATGGATGTAACTCTCTTGCTTGCAGTTGTAGACACTCTCTGTTCCTTGGGATGGGCATTGTCCATCATCATCTCCTTGTTAGTTGTCCTGGGTGAGTCCAATGAACTGAAGAGTAGGTATTGCAACTCTGCTGAGATTCAGGGTTCAACTGGCACATGAAGGGACCAAAGGTTTAAGTTTCTGGGATATATATTTAACAAGTACAGTGCTAATTATAGGTTCAAGTAAAAGGGGCAGAAGAGCAATGTGTAGGGAAAATATAAATAAGTCTAACTTTATTACAATGCGGAGTATAAATTCCAACATAAGGCCCACTGACAGGGTGCTGAATTCCTGAGCTTGTCTGCCCTGCTTATAGTGTCTGGATATCTCTAAAGCCCTTAGGAGCCCTGCTATTTGAGGCACTGTTTACTGTGTCAATCAATGAGATCCTGCTAAGACATGCATAAGAGTAACCTCTGGAATGACTTCCTGACTCACCTTGAAATCTCCTAGCCATAAAAACTCAATGGTATTTAATATTTCCCCCTTTTTGTCAAGGTCTG
>PVKH010044445.1:0-10605 GCA_004027955.1 Chaetophractus vellerosus | reverse complement strand
CAACTGGATTCTGACCAGTGGATTGTGGGAAAAAGTGACAGGTGTCACAACCAGACCTGGTGTGTGACACCCTCCCAGGCACAATCCTATATCTCTTTCCTTCATTGGAGACCACAGAAGCATTAGCTGAAGACAGAGGGGCCACAAGATGGATGGAGCCTGGATTCCTGAGGTGCTGGTGGAGGCAAGCTGCCCACTATTCAGAAACTCACCTTTGGGCTTGCTAGCATTATTTTTATTAATATAACTAGGTTCTACCATATTTCAATGACACATATTTTTCCTACATTTTGACATTTATAAAATCTTATGATTGGGCCAGGTCTTACATTCCCAGCATCTTATACTTTCTGTTGGCCTGAATGGAAGTCTAATTCTAAAAGAATGAATTTGCATTTAAATCTTCCATTGCATGGGACCACTACCAACCTGAGCTTTCTTTAAATTAAGTTCTCTGCTTCAGAACTTTTGAACTACACTGGGTAGTGTGAAATTAGACTTCAAACTTGCCTAAGTACCAGCTTGTGGTTCAAAATATAAGGGGAAATTTTTTTCCTGCCTTCATCTGGTGCCAAGATGGAGACATGCAAGTTTCCTTGTTACCCCTTTCAGTGTGGTAGGCTTATTTCTCATATATCAGATACTGAGAGATTGGTCTTTGGTGCTCAGCCTTTGTGTGGGAGACTCCTTTTAAACCCCTGCCCTCCCCTCTTTTTGGGCTTTTATTTTTTTAGTGGTATGAAAAATGATGCTGAATCTTACAATTGATGATGTCTCAGATTCAATGAAATACAGTATTATTATCTTCAGTTTATAGATAGAAAATAAAAATATCTGAGGCACAGAAGATTAAATAAGTCACTAGGAAGTCACTGGGAAGCATCTGAGCTGGCTTCAGAGCCTGGGCTGTTAACCATTATGCTACTGCAGTGGCAGGTCAACTAACAGAGGATGGCTGTTGGCTTAGGGTTGAAACCAGCTCTGCCATCACTGGACGTTTGAGTATGGGCATTTCTCTCTAAGCTTCATATTCCTCACCTGTACATTTGTGATAATACAATAACAAATTTACTAACTGATGAGGTTGCAATGAGGATTCAATGGGATTACAGTGCAAAGCATTTAACAGAGCATCAGGTACACAGAACATTCAACAATCGTTAGGTATTGCTATTATTCTCTTCATCGCCATTGTATACTGTCTTCTACTAACAAAACATTTGTTCAGCATCTGCCATATTCATTTAGGCCTATGATAAATGCCTTCTGGTCCTCGTTTCACAGATGAGAAACTGGGCTTGGAGATGTTAAGTGATTTGCCCAGGTCATACAGGTGACAGTGGCAGAGCCAAGACTCAAACGCTGGTCTGCTTGACTCCAGAGCCTGTGCCATTCTCCCCTCTGCCCTGCCTCACTTGCAATGCGACTTGCCTCCAGAACATGTATAGCATTCAAAGTCCTGGGATCGATTCTACAACCAGCCTCAGTGATTCAGATTATAAGGGCTCCCCATGGACTTCACTAATCAGAGAAGACTTCCTGGAGGAGGTGGCACCCCAGTCAAGCCTTGAAGTATGATGCCCCTGTGGGTGGGAGGAGAGGGAAAAGAAGGCATTTAAGAGCAGAGGTCCAGTATGAGCAGAGGGGTAGAGGGAAGAATGTGAGCATGAGGTAAAGAATATAGATGATTGTCCTGGAGGGACAGTTTTGCCTGTGAGACTCTCCAGGGGTGCCCAGGGGCCTGGAGACTTGTTGCTTCAGCATGTTCCTGTGGCCCAAAGACTAGCAGATGGGCATGTGGTCCAAGCAGCCTCAGTAGCTCTCACAGCCAGCCCCATCCCTCCTCTAGGGATGGGAGTGGGCCTCTGGACACACATCTGTGACCCCAGCCAGGTAGGCAGTCATCACTCTTGTCTCTAGCTCCTCCTCTTTTTTGGGTCAGGCCCAATGCCTCCCTCCAGGTTCTTCCCAGTCTGCCTCAGCCTGAGGTTGGCTTTGCCCTGCATCAGAAGAAGTACTCTGGGGTTGGGGGTGTCTGAAAAAGCCATGTAAGAGAAGGCAATGGATTGGCCTGTGTGGCTGAAACAGTGCCAGTTGTGGCTGGCTCCAGGGATGCAGATGGTGTCATGACTTGGTTCTCGCCATCTCTTGGCACCTCTTTCCTCTCTATTGGCTTCCCACCAGGCAGGGG
This sequence comes from Chaetophractus vellerosus, assembly GCA_004027955.1. NCBI lineage: Eukaryota > Metazoa > Chordata > Mammalia > Cingulata > Chlamyphoridae > Chaetophractus > Chaetophractus vellerosus. Next base: position 8,414 of record PVKH010044445.1, on the reverse strand, counting down.
CTCTCCACGTGGTGAACCCCTGCCCTAACTACTTCCAGCCAGTGACTCCAAAAAAGAGAAAATCTCTTTCTGAATGATGTCTCCTGATTGCCTTAGCAGATGTCCCTATCTTCTGAGGCAGTCTTTGTGGCCAGGGGATGAATTGCCTTCATTGACTGTCCTGGGAGTGAGTGTGGGTGATGGGGCAAACCACCCAAACAGCATGCCCCAAGGGTGTCTGAAGGAAAGACAGAGTGGCACTTTCTGGAGGGTGGGAAGACGGGGGCCAAGGTGCTGGCAGACAAGTTTTGACAACCCCTCCCTCTTTGCTCTGTTCCTCCCATGCTCAGTCCCCTCTCCCCAGTTCCTTGTTCCATCTCCCGCTCAATGCTCGGGCCCCGTGCTCCACCCTTACCCTGCTCAGTCCCCAGCCACTCCCCTCTGTTTCTGGCAGCCTTCTCTGCTTCTCCACATGTTGGAGCAATGAACAGAGGGTGGTCAGCCCACAGCTCTCAGCCTTGCTTGCCCTGCTGATGGAACTCTCTGTTGACTTTGGGAGATGAAGAGTCTCTGGAGAGCCAAGTCCTGGCGTACAGACACTAGCCCCTGCTGACTCTCTTCAGAGCAGGTGTGAGCTTCTGGGAAGCCTCCTCTGACACTGGGAGCCAACGTTGAGTTTCTGCATGAGGGGCTGGAAGCGGGTGGGTGGGATTGTCCTGACAATGAGGAACCCAGGACGTCCAGGGGAGCTGCGATGGATATCTTTCTGAGAGAACACTTGATTTATGTACATGCGCATTTTCTAAATGTCCAAGGCTCTGACACAGCACAAATAGAGTTCATACCCCAGCACCAACATAGTGTCTCTCCCATGATTACCACGGGGTTTTCCACAGAATGCTGAGTAAAATGCAAAATCTATTTTTACCTTTATTTCCAAATCCAAGCCTTTCCAGTCAGGGAGGAACCAGATGTTGGAGTGCTTGATATGAAAAATAATCCTCAGGATGAAGGGCAAGTGTTCAGTACAAACCTGAGGCAGGCCACTTTGGGAGGTATCAGGACAGAGAGAGATATGTGCCTGTTACCTTGAGGTAACAGGGGGCAGGCAGAGACCATCCTCTCAGATCAGAGAGGCCGCCAGGGAGCTGGGCCCACCGTGCTGTCCTCAGGCTGGAGGCTGGGGCCTTCTGACAGGTCTGGGTGGGCTGCTAGACGCAGCTAGTGCAGGCCGCTTGGCGGAGCTGAGGAGACCCTTGTGATTCTCCCCATGCCTTTGCACAGTCAGCTACACTGAGGAGGCGACACTTTAGCTGAGATCAGAATGCTGCAGAAGCACAGCCCAAAGACAGAGACAGGAGAACTCCAGGCAGAGGGAATGGCAAGGAGGCACCCAAATGGAAAAGGGCATGGGGTGTCCAAAGAAAGGCCAAGAGTCCTGGGGTGGCTGAAGTGCAGGGGGAGAGGGGGAGCAACAGGCCTTGGGGTGAAGGGCAGCAGGCCTAGGTCATGCTGACCACACTGGCCACTGGGGAAGCTTTCTGGTGCAAGGACTTAAGCAAGGGAATGACATGCTCTGATTTGCATTTTAAAAAGAAACCTGGTGCTGCTGGGAAAGAAGCAAGTGTGGAAGCAAGGAGGTCACTTGGACATGATTTCTGCAGTCCAAGCCCGAGTGAGGAGCAGAGGAGACAGGACAAGATTTGTTCATTCAAGATCTATGTTGATAATGTAACTTATAGACTATAGTCAACAGTAATATTGTAATATTTTTGTAGCAAAGGCAAAGAAGGTACTATATCAATGCTAAGGGTCAAAACAAAACAAAACGAAGCAAAAAAAATATGGGATTTAGTTTTATGAGATGTGAATATGATCAAGCATTTTTTTTTCATTTTTTTCATTAACAAGGAGACCTTGGTCATGTCATTTAACCAATCTATGCTCATTTAATCATCTTTTGGAGCAATGGAGAAACAATTGAGTTTGTTTTTAGGACTAAATAAGATAAATGTGCCTGGACAGGATATTTAAAATAATACGTCCATAATTTGTTAAGCTGCTTTTTTGTCTGTTATTTTTTTTTTAAGTTGAAACAAAGTTTATTTTTTAAAAAGATCTGTAATGATGCATTTTGGAGCTTGAATTGACAGGACATATGGGTGATTTGTATGAGGGAGTGGGGAAGTGCTATCAAGGACTAGTCACTCCTAGTTTTCTGATTTGTGCAATGAGACACCAATGACTCAAATGCACCAGCTTATCTGGTGCTAGTGCATGATGTAAACTGTTGAGTAGAAAGGTGTGGAGAGGTCTTTTGAGAAAAGACATCTGTGCTGGGATCTGTGTTTAAGATCTAACAACATCTAGATGGCATGGCAGGCTATAGGAGCATACCGTTGAGAAAAAAAGTATACAGAGAGAAAATCACAAGGCCAGGACCAAATTTAGAGGTGGAGTGGGTGAGGAGGCACTCAGAGCGGAGACCAAGAGACGCATCCTGAAAGCTGAAAGCAGGCTAAATTTACAAAAGGGGTGGAGGCTTTCTGGGACTAACGCTGTACAGAGTTTGGGGAAGATGAGAATCACCATCGGTTTAGGTATTGAGGTCATGGTGGCGTGAAAGGTGGGGACCAGCCCGAACTGGAGCAACTGAAGATCGAATGGGTGATGAGGAGGTGGGGAATGTGTACAGATCCCTCTTTTCTGGGCACATCAGTTCCCAGTTCCCTTGCTATTAGGTGGAGCCACATGACTAGTTCTGACCAATGAAATGTGATAAGAGTGGTATGTGTCACTTCCGGGCTGTCGGTAAAAATCTCCACTTCCTTCTCCCACTGGGAGGCTGTTCATTCAAAGATGGTAGAGCCTCCATCACTCTGGCTCCTGAGTGACCAAGCCAGAGAGCCTCTTTCCCTGAACCAACAGGTTCATGGAGCCTCCTCTACTCCCTGTAGCCATGTTTCTCTGCTTGCATCTCTGTGACTTCAGAGACCAGATGGGGCAGGAGCCCACATGCAGATAGAATAGCCTCCAGGTCCTTCCTTGCTGGCCACTTCCTGGTTTTAATGGGAGTGGGAGAAGGAAGGAGAAGACCAAGATAATGCACTCTTCTCTTTTTATAGTCCTGGTCTTCATGATGCTGTGTTTCTTCCAAGCCCTTCTCATTCATCAGCAGCCAGGCAGGCACCTCTCAAATCAAATATCTCACAAGTTCTCCTAGTAACAGATCTCCGTCACGGAGCAAGTGCTGCTGGCTCTCTGTCATAGTGACTGTCATCCATCAGTCGGCTGAGTGGCTGCTCCTAATAATGGGTAGGAAAATACCTACTCGGCTGCTCCATCACTGTTATTGCCCTTAACTATTACTTAAAGAAGAAACATAGTCAATAAACTTAATCTATGGTTTTCTCTGAACATTTTGGTAACAATTCATTTTAAGTAGTAGGCAACCTCCAAGGACTGGCTACAGTAAATCTGCAATTTAATACAGCCAGGTCTCCGATATGAGGAGCTAAGTAGAAATGCATGCATCCTCTTTTTATTGCATTGCCAATGCACAGAAAGGTGGCAGCCAGGGTTGGGGGGCCTGCCCTCCTGCTGCACTGTCCATGAGAAGTTGCACCATATAAGGGATTTTCTTGGGCCCATCAGTAAAATGGGAGACATTTGCCCTTCTGATCACAGTCATTAGTGGCCTGTTAGCAGCCAAAGCCTAAATATCTCTGATTCCCACTGCTGAGCCATCAAATCTCCTTCATTTTTCGTGGTTTTGAGTGTTCAGTTTTGGTCAGAGTTACCTTTACACACCAGCTGTCCTCAGAGGCATCCTCAAACTTTGCAATCACTCTGCAGTTCTCCTGATAGGAGACCAGCCTGCAGAATGAAATCACTACCAGTGAAGTGGCAGTGCAGGACCCAGATCCAATCTTGTCTTTTAAGTGGGTTCACTGTCACCTTGATGCCTTTGTTAAAACTATAAATTTTCTTAACAAATTCTTGTTTAATGCAAAGAGCAGAAGCAAATTTCAACCTGGTTCTGGTAAAATTCTCACAAATTTTGGTTGTCATGGACTTCAATCTTTAGGAATTCAAGAAGTGACTTTATATTTTAGGAATGTCCTGCCAGGTCATCCTTTTGTTTTAATTCAGCAAACATTTGAGTGGTTGAGTTTGGTCAGTGGGTGGCACTGGAGGAGGTGGGAGAGCGATCTGAAGTCTTTGTTCCCCCTGTTTCTTCCCTGCCAGGCTGAATTTGGCAAGGATTATGTCCCTTTCAGGTACCCTCTTCTACATAGCACCGTTCCTTTCCCTTGTCCCTCTGGTTGGGCAGTGGTGCCTCACACAGTGCTAGCCTTGGATGCTTTCCCATGTCCCTTGTTCTTCCCTTAACTCTCCCACCCCTCTGTGACTAGTCCCTTCATTGAACTCCTAAACTCAAGGAGTCTTTGGGTGTTCTTTCTGTTTCCCACCTGGCCCCTGACTGATCAAATGTGACCCTGATGTGTCATGTGTGTCCAGAGAGACCCGCATAAAGCATTCTCTTGCCTTTACCTACCCAATTTTTTGCCCCACTCTCCATCTATCAATATGCTTTTTTTGTTATTCATGTTGGTGTCCTAAAGCCCAGTGTTCTGTGTATCTTCCATAAGCTCTGCAGTCATTTTACTGGGCCCCCTCCTAGTCCTCCAGGGCATCGCGTGGCCAGGGTGCTTTCTTACAACTTGGACACCCTGGAACATTGGAGCAATCTGAGGACAGATTGCCCACCTGGCTACTTCTGAATTCCCACTGTCTTGCTCAGGGTGTTTGGTGTTTGGTAATGGTAACTGGGTGACAAATTGATTCTAATCATAACCCAGAAAATCCTATGTTCCTCAGGATTGTGATGTCATGGTTTTCTTCTCTTTCAAGCAAACAGATTCCAGGCCCTACACCCTATACTGTAGAATGTCTGATAGTTTCCCAACCTCTCTAGTGATTGATTCTTAGGGGAACTCACAATCCCTGGACACTTGTCTTTGCTGAGTTCTAGATTCCCTTTCCATCTCTTTCCCATGGCTGCTGTCTTCTGTTTACCTTAGATCACACCAAGTACTCTTCTTTCTTTGTGCCCCAAAGCACTATTAACAAGAGGCTGAAGTGTTTCATGCTGAAGGTTTAGGGACATCAGAGAGGAATTTCAGCATTGCACAGAATGGATGCCCATTTGAAATGGGTATTTCAGCAGTCATCACTGCCTTGAGCTGGAAACATCTCCTTGGCTATCTCTCTTCCTAGGCCCCACTAGCTCCCGCTGACTGAGGCCATCTCTTTATCGCTCAAGCTACGTCTCTTCTCTTCTTCCCATCCCATACCCTCGTCAAACCAACAAGACAAAAATTCAGTTACAACAGAGCTTAGTATTCTCTCTCTCCTTTTCATTGTGCCCTAGGGCCTACATTCTCACATGCAGAAAATATCTTTTGAAGTATTTTCCCAAACAGAAAGACCACCCACCCCTAAGAAGAACTTGGCCTCTTCCTTAGAACACTTGTAGCCTCTGCAGTCAATTTTTATTTTAAATAACAGGCTGTTCCCTTCTGGTTACCAAGTTATAACTTGAGCTGCTGAGTTGGAGCCCCAAGGGTCACCCATCTTTTCCAAATTTTTCTAGAAGTTGGTGAAGCTGTGCCAGTGTTTTTCTCTATTTTTAGCCCCATCTTGTGCGATGTACTGCACTGGACAAAGGGTCTACAGTAGACGATTCTTCTGCCCTGTGCCAGATCCCTGGGCTCACCTGACATCATCACAGCTGTAGTGGACAGTACTGTGCACTTGTCAGGGCCTTACCTCAAGCAGGTACCATGGAGTTTCTAATTTTCTGACTCAGAATTTTCTTTGGAGCTATGTAAGTCTGTCTGAAAGTCTGTGCCCATGTGCAGGCACAGCTTGGAGACGCAAAAGAGTTAACAAACTCAGACACAGGCCGCAACCATCAGGGACAGGTGTAGAGAATAAACATCCCAACCTCCCATCCTTCAGAGGGGCAATTCCAGGGTCCATTCTTCCCAGTTCTCCAGAAGGTTCTCAGCAAGATTGGGCCTTCATTGCCCATAGTCACAGTGGTGGGCAGCTCAATAGTATACCATTTAGTAACTTTTCTCCTGTTTCCTGGGATCATCTTCCATATAAACTGCCTGCACCCAAGCCTGCAGCTGGGTCCTACTTTCAGGGGAATCCAAGCTAGGACAGGTACTCAATAGCTGTGTGTTCAGTTAGCTTCAGTAATTACTTGTGGAGCTGAACTGGGATTTGCAGGCTTCCCACTGGTTCTGAGCCATTCTGCAAAGTTTGCTGACAATTCCCTTTCTTGCTCCTGTTTCTGCAAGGACAAGTGGCCAGTGTGATGGATATGTCCATATATCTCCTCTCTCATCTGGAGCATGATGTTAGACATCTCTACTTTGGAAGCTTTATTCATCTGGGGAAAGGCCTTTGCCAGCCTGAAAAGCCATAAAGTTCTCTTGGTGTGACAAGGAGCAAATGACTTCAGTGTCATATTACTGCCCCCAAACTCTAGGAAAGTCAGGGTCTGAAGCAGCTCATCTTATCAAACAGTGGTGTTAAGAGAAGCATTACTCATCGGCATTGCCCAGTTCTTGTCTTGTTAGGAGCTGCAGAGGAAAGTCAATGTTTTGACAAGGAAAGTAAAGCCAAGAGCCAGAATGACTGTAAAACTTTGCCAATGGGTGCCAGAAGAATTCCACAACACTGCATTTGACACTTAATTTCCCCCAGAATGAGTTGCCTGTCTCTGTCAGGGACCTGCTGGACTCATAAATTCTATCAGGGAAGTTGCTTTGTGTCTTCACATCCTGATTCCTTTAAAACAGTGAAGTCTTCTTTACTTGGTCTCCAGGGATTCCCCTAGCATTCAGATGCCCTGCTGGACCTCTCACATTTGGGAAACTATATCTGTTTTCCTTTTCTTTCATTTCCAGCACCCTAGAGCAATCGTGGCAGGGTGGTCTTAGGACTTTCCAAATTTGGGCCCCAGATTTGAAGCAGGACCTGGCAGTTACTTAGAGAATGCTCTTTATTTAACCAGGCACTGTGCTTGGTGCTATACACACATTAAATCTAATCCTGAATGCAGTCCTAGAAGAGTCAGAAATTTGGGGCCCAGTGGTCTATAGCTGAAGGATTTCATCAAGTGTGAGGACACCTAAGAATTTGGTCCAATCACGGTGACCTGAAAGGGAAGCGACTGTCTTTTTCCCATCTCTGAAACTAGGACAGCCAGTCGGCAACAAAAGTGTGTTTCATCTTCTGTGACATGAGGGTCAGTCCAGTTTTCCCTCTTTCATGACGTTGGAACTCAGAGGAGATACATATTTGGTCATACCGAGCCTCCCTCCTCTGGTGTACAGTTGCCATTCTGAAGCAAACAATGGCCACGATCATGATTAGGAAGTCTTTTCACTGTACCCTGGATGGGACCAGTGGTAACAGAGTCCACTCAAGAGACTCCTGGAGAGGCCTGGAGTGCTGGACCTGCCCGTGCCACCTGTTACTGATTGAGCCTATTGCTTCTGGGATTCGGCATTACTGTAGCTTGGAGTGTGTTGTCAGGGGCCGAGCTTTAGTCCTGCGTGTTGGAAATGAATAGTTAAATTCATCACAGGCATAAAACAAAGATCCAACAGCACGAGCCCCTCTTGCTAAAATAGGGTGAGTTTAATTTATTTTTAAATGATTAAACCTTTTTTAATTCTTCAGTAGAAAGTGAAAGTGCTGCTTCCCGAGTCTTGCTGAATGATAATGTTCCAAGGAGACGAGCACTTGAAAACAAAAGTGATTACTCTTTCGTCCTAATCTTAAATCCTATCACCTTGGTTGGAACTGCTGGGTGCTGGTGATGTGTGTTGAGAGGCAATTTCAGGAAGGTAATTAGGTATTAAACCTGGACAGGTTCTAACCAAGAGGTGTGTGGCCCCTTCTCTCAGCACTACCAGAGAAGTGGGTCTTTCGCCGAGAGCTGTTCTGGCCGTTGGCAGGGGGACTGAGCGGGTATGTGGCAAAGCAAAATGTGATTTTAATGATTCTGAGCACATGCTTTCTGTCTCCAGAGTGCTAGATTTGTAGATTGGCACTTTTTTCCTTGGGTGGATTCCAGATGTTGTACAACTTGTGCATTTCTAAACTACAGAATGGTAGATGGGGACTTGTCTTTTTGTTATGAGCATGTACTATGTGGGTAACAGTTAAGCACTGTCAAATAGCCTAGTTAAAGATATGCTGTGCCTGTGCCTGCATGGAATAAATTATTGGGACACGGAGCTGGAGGTTTCAGTAGTTTTAAAGTCATTAGAGGATGTGGATCAGAGCTCTGGATTTCTAGCAGTTCCCCACCCAAAACACCTGCCCCTACATACGTACATAGATATACCCTC